>NW_019291298.1:46827-102209 GCF_000500325.1 Leptinotarsa decemlineata
ATATGTCTGGTGCACAAGGAAGTAGTAAAATGGATAAAAACTACAATAAAAACAAATATATACAATTACTCTGTGTCTAATGTCTTAAAAAATGTTACTCAAGCTACTCCATGTATAAGTCATCAAGTTGAGACAGGAAATTTCCAGAAGAGACAGTTAATGGAAAAGAACTTTCCGTATTTTGACGGAAATACCCAGGAATGGCCGCTATTTCACAAGCAACTTACTAATTTACGAAAATACTGCGGTTATTCAAACATTTTGAAACTACAGCGACATTTCAAAGGTGAAGCAAAGTCTTTGGTTGCTGGAATGTTACTGACTGCTGATTATGTAGACTTAGTAATTCATACTCTACAAAAAAGATTTGGCTGACCAGAATTTATTATTGAAACTATCATCACGAAAATGAAATGTTAATACTGGAAAGTTAATACTGTTAAGTTAATACTGGAAAGTTAATACTGTTAAGTTAATACTGGAAAGTTAATACTATTCTCAGCAGAAATAACATGGTATCCATTATGAAAACCCTAGAATCCAAGGGACATCCGCAGACTCCTCAATTAATCAAAGAACTACTCACTAAGCTTCCTGAATTACTGAAATTGAGTTGGGTCTATCTGTATAATGGGCATAAGATGGTATAACCCAATAATATTCTTAATATTGAAAAAGGGAACCCAATTCATAGTTATATGGTATTTTCAACAATACCCAGAACTCCATAGGAAGTCCAACTGACCTACTTCTGAGTTTGTAAGCTGCTGACTTTTTACCTCAAGTCAAAATGCGAATAACTCCCAAATATCGAGAGCATTTCTCGAAACCGTATTTCACTCTACACGATACTTTTCCAAACTCTGTAGGAAATTCCACTGACCTACTTCTGATTTCGTACGTGATCCTCTTTACCTCAATTCACCTAACCACGAATAATTAGCAATACTGAAACCCTTCGCAACATGTTCAGCCCTACCCGGGGGATCGTAGCGACTCTGTCAAAAGGCTGCGAACTACTCGCAGGTCCGCGCAAGACTGACTTGATTCTTTTTCGTTTTTCAAATTTCATTCAGTTAGGTGATGGGGTTCAAATTCCCCCAGGATGGTCCCACCCGATCAAAATGACTGAAATCATTTCCAAGACTGGTACTCTTAACGTTATCTACATGTTCGGCGAATAAGTCCACAGGAACTACCGAATGGTCCCCGATATCTCTGATATTGTAAGCCTGTTATTGATATCTATATGTCACTACAGGGTTATTTTGAAATTTCCTTTGTCTCCAATAGTAGACTATCCCAGACGGGTTCATTTATTTTCTCATCCGGTACTTGAAAGATGTTTTGGTATCTAACAGTTGCCAAAAAATAATATATCTAACGTATATATTATTACAGTTGGAGGTCTGGGGGTTGTTATTAGGGATGCATTTATTGATTTTTTTTCTTTAGAATTTTTGAGATTTTTGAAATCAGTTCATTTATAATCCTGTTTTATTCATTATTGCTATTTTCAGATCCCTGAGCAAATGTCGCAGTTCAGTCTGAAGGGATATTATAAGTTCTACTTTTGTGACATTGATTAACGTCATTAATCAACAAAATAATCACTAACTCAACTCTTCGGAGTAATATTATAACTTATTTTGATTTGAAATATTCACCAAACAGATGATTGATTTTCCATGAAAATTGTTGCTGGTCCTAGGACGACGTAAATCCCGAGAAATTCAAATAATTAGTAACAACAGTACATCACAATTCATTGCTTAGTAAATGTACTTACGTATGCTTGATAGTCCCGAATCCAAGCCTAAAAATATGATACTAGTATATGTAAGCATACAGCCAATTATTATCAAATTATTGAGTTGGGGACTAGACATTTTTATATAGCGCTGATTCCTGTGTTTTATATTGAAACCCAGAAAGACAATTGCCATTATTATTCCACAAACTGCCAGTGTTGCTAATATTGCATAAACGGTTTTGTTCACTCTTGTATGTTCAATTATGACCAGCGTCCTGTCTTTAGGAGGATACCTGAAATTGTGTTTTGATGAAAATACTCAATATTTCATTTTATTGTGTAGCATGTGAGAAGCGAAATCGTTTTTCACTTTAGCTTCCTGCTTTGAACTTACTTTCCTATCCATTTTAGGGGTGCCCCGAGGGTAAGGTCCAAATGTTGTGTTGCAGCACTGTACTCCCCTACTTTAATCTCTTTTCCGTCTTGAAACTGCTTTAAAAGTATGCTAGCTTTTCTTTCATTGTCGTAAAATCTCACTGGACCTGTTACACCTAGTCAAAAAAATTAGTTACTAGAAGGTTTGTCATTGGTTCGTTCTATCACCTTCAAAACTAGTATTGTGTAACGCATCTAAAAAAAGTCTCTCCCACATCGGATCACGATATCGAAAATCATTCACCGTTTCGTTTCTCCGAAAATATTTTACTTTGTGCGCTACGTTTTGTATAGCCAAAGCAACTGCCCAAATTCCGTCATAAGTGTACCCATGAAATCTAGAATACTCATGACCTCTCCTGGAGTCGTATTCCATTCTATACTCGTCAGCTGTCTAAAAACAATCAGGTATTTCAAAATTAGAGTAAAAATTACTTTTCCCAACACCAAAATATTGCAGTTATGATGTAGGAAGCATTTGCTTTTGTGTTAGATTTTTAACTACTCCTCACGCCTTAGCAGTAGTTTTTTGACTGAAAAACATATGACTCGAATGAAATGAAAAAAGAAACACTTTTGTCTAAATATCACGGTAGATTTTATTTATACGACCGGTTTCGGGTTTGACCCCGTAATCAAGTATCGAGAGTCTTTTATACTTGATTACCATAAAGTAAACAAGTCATCTGTAAAAAAATCTGTTTAAAATCTGTTTTTCCGTTAACCTGCTGTCGCACCCTTATGCACGACAACCCTCAAAAGTCTAAACTTGTGCGAGCTAAGGATTAACGTGTGATTTCTAACACATATTAGAAAAATATATGGGAAACAATTTTACTGTGACCAAGAGTTAGTTGATAATAACATATTATTATTATTTTTCAATATTATTTCCAGCGTATGACAATAAGGAGAGTACTAGGGGATTTTCAGAAGGTTTGAGAATGGGGAAGCTGTCAATTTGTTGTATATAGGGGGCGCTAAGTGTTTGTCATCAAAAGATACATTGGTTATATGGGAACATTTGTGATTTTTCGTTTTTATTCAGAGAAATGGGTCGTTGTGCTTCTTTCGGGAGTTTATAAGTTTCCTGAAGATACTGTTATGAGAAGAAAATGGGAAAAATCTTTGAGGATAGTGAAGTTCAAATGTACTGATCATTCTAGGTTATGTGGTGAACATTACAAAGATTCTGATTTTGAGACTACTTCAAAGACAACTGGTACGTAGGATTCATTCTACCTACTTATATGTCTTATATACTTATATTTCTTGGGAGCAAATTGGATGCAAAAAACTGTCTTTATAATGAAAGACTTGTTCAAATATGCAAAATTATGAACCTTTCCACTAGATCAGCTTTCTTCCCTCCCAGGGTTGCACCTCTCCTCTGCAACTCCTTCTTCAACTGGGCGATACGTCATGTAGAATACGTCTTGAATTGCAAGCAATTTAAATAAGAAACTTTCAAATAAATCAATAAATAACGGTGGAAACTTTGACAGCTAATGACCAATGTGACAAACACTCAGCGCACTCTGCCGAATGAGTTTCCCGTAATCATCCCTAATCATCCCTATCTGCTCTGCTAGTTTGATTGAAATGAAAATCCTCAAAAAAATTGATCCTTACTATTTTTTTACTATAGTTGATTTTCACTTATGATAATGCTGTGACAAAACGTAGACCTAATAGAAATTTCAGATTCATTTTGTATACAAATATTTTTGAAATTGAAGTGGATAGGTACCATTCATTTGAATATTTTCCTTACATAACAAATTGGGTTAAAAAAACGATTTATAGATAATTTTTGGTTTCAACAAATTCTGTCGCATCTCGAAGAAAACTTTCAGTGTGATGTTTCAGAAGATCTAGCAAGAATCTTCAATACTAACCAAACCATCTTCAAGTTATATTATTAAAATGAAAAAAATTACTCCAAGCTGAAAACATGTAGTGGTGTCGACTTAGGAAAATCAAAATCTATCAATTCAACATTTCTATAGTTTCAGTGTCACTATGTTTCGGGTTTGAAGGCCGTGGATTTTTGGAATTTCTTCCTGACGTTTCGCTGGCATGAGTGACTAGCTTCCTTAGAGATTTATACATTCCGAGTTGATATCTCCGATGACTGGATAAACCGGCTACGTAACGAGTATTTATGTTGACTTCTCAGGTAGTTTGATCTGCTAATACCTGTAACTGGCTTAGGTGAATTCTGTAAACCGTGTTTATATTGATTAAGGTAGTTTGGTGTGATAATACCTGTACCTGAATTTGGTGAATTGTTAATAACATTCGTTGACCTTTTTCTACTTGTCGTCATGCTGTTTGCTATTTTTGAACTTTTCAGAATGGGATTTTCTATTTGATTGAGGTTCACAGCTTCTTCTTTTCTGTTGAAATTGATCCATGTGTTTATAGATCTCTATTGCCTTCCATACCAGTCGGCTGTAGTATCCCTGGTGGGGGGCAATAAGTTCCGTATTTTCAAAGAGAATCCTGTTGTTTCCTTCACTTAGTGCGTGTTCTGCCACAGCTATCCTGTCCATTTGGCCTAGTCTGCAGTTTCATTCATGCTCCTGCAGCCTTGTTTCCATGGATCTTTTGGTGGTTCTGATGTTATACCTCCTCACAAACCCACCAAGAATATACAACAAAGCCTCAAGTCAGCTACAGACAAAAATAATCCACTATCAGCAGCAGGGGTTTTTCGCTTTACATCCACTTGTGTGGATGTATAAACCTCTGGGGAAGCTAGCCACTCGCGCCAGTGGAACGCCAGGAAGAAATTAAAAAATTTCACGGCCTTCAATCCCGGAAAATAATGACGCGTGAAAATCTTAACCGTTTTCTATAGTTTGTGGTTGGAAATGTTCATTACTGATACCGACTTCAATTGTCTGATTTGAAATCTGGGAAAATAAATAAAAAGGAAATAAATGTAGTGTTGTATTAATTGCACAGACCGAAATCTTCGTATGATTTAGTTAAAATAGAAAAATATTAGCAAAACTGAATAGGCAATAAGTATGTGATGAACCGATATCTGTTCATCTTAATTAACGAATAATGCACCGAAATTAGGTCAAGCTGAACTAACGTGAAAAGAGTCGAATGTTGGGTCAGATTTGAGTGTCGTAATTATTAGGGCTTATCCAACCGGCAAGAAATCAAAGATTGTCGGCGAGTAATAATAATCATTAAGTTGTCATAATAGACATCAAAACGATAAATAATGGGGTCGGAAACCCGCGTTAAACAAAGGAAGTCGCGCAGCTGTGAGTTGCAGGTGTTCAAATTATTGCATCATTATTCGTGCTATAAATACGAGAATGAAATTTTCATTGAGTCAGTCTAGTTTGGCTAGTCGAGATGAGACCCTCCCCGTTAGTGAAAGTTTACGCGAAATCAGTTAAAAATGTTAGATAGTTCAGTTTGATCAGATCAGTGTAATCCTTCGAGCAGAACGTATCTCCAGAGTTACAGTGAAATTCGGGAAATTAATGAAAATGCAGTAATCAGTGAATAATTCCGGAAAAATAATGCATTGTAAATAACCGTAATGTTTGAGATAATAATATTTCGAAACTAAGAATCTAAAAATAATAACCGATCAAAGTGATTCGATAAATTGGAATCAAGAAATATTGCCGAACTATAAGTACCAACTTGTGGTATTGACTTGGATGTTAGCAATACGTGAGTAAGAGGAAAATCGTAAGAAAATATATTTTTAACTTTTCCATCCGAGACTATTATGAACCTTTGACGAGTGAGTAAAGAACGCCCATCGAGATACTAAATTGTTTAATCTGATAATCCTCCCTGATCACGGAAGCTTATTGAGTTGCTGATATGATGTGTTGTAAATTATCCTGTATTATGAATTATTGGGTTTTGTTGATATAACTGTTGTGAATTGAATTTGACCATGATTCACTGTATTATGTATATGTATCTATGAAATGGAATGAACCTGAATATGTACCGATTTATTATTGTATTGATGATTCGATATGGATTTTGGACTTGACATTTTACGTAATGATCACTGATATTATTGCTGTTGCGTTTTATGAAACTTTGTGCCTTGTTAATAATGTGTTTCAATGTTTCTCTTGCAGTCATTGTTGTATATTTATGTACGCTTACAAGGTTGTACTAAGTACTGGTATCATATTTGAAATGTTATAAATGACGAATGAACCTTTTGAAATTTTCTCATGTTTTGTCTAGCGNGAACGGCGTGTTTTTCTTGAATTTTGGAACACACCACGATGAATCTTCAAAGTCTTCCAAATTCATTACGGTTGTGTACCTATATATTGAATAGACGCAGTTTGTCCAACAAATCACTGAATATCGACAAATTCTAGCCTCATAATGTGCAACTATAGACTGAAAAAAATGGAAACTGCTGAGATTTGAAACCCGTTCTGGAAAGGTTGCTATGACTGTTTTGAATGTTGTTGTTGAGATGACTCTGACTGATACTGCACACGTTGATGATGTATCATTCTAAAATAAATTCGATTTTCAGTACAAATATACACTAAAAAAATACTTTTGTCAACAAAGAGGGTAATGTCTTTCATGAAGTGATTGCTACACTTATAATGAAAATAAAAAAAAATCAAGTTTCATTCAAAATAACGAATTTAAAACACATATTCTGCACGTACTTGTTAAAATATGCCTAATACTGGTGATTTTTGTATTATGCTTTTGGCTGCACTGCCTTGACATATAATGAAGTTTATTTTAAGTTCTGTGTTCCTTGATGTAGGTTATAGAGGAATGTAGTGTCGTCAAGTTGGAAATACAAAATAAAATAGAAAATGTTTACGGTGTTTTGATAAAGTAAAACAACAAAGTAAAAGGAGCCTATATTAACATGGTAGCATAGGTCCGTGGTTAAAAAAGGTGAAGATGGCCGAGAAAAGAGACGATTTAACTTTGCAAATTTTTGATGGCGTGGAGTACGATAAGTGGAAGTTTAGACTTGACCTTTTTTTAAAAATGAAAAACTGCAATGAGGTGATAACAAATGAGACACGACCAACAGAAATAGAACAAGCTGAATGGGACAAAAAAGAAATTCGGGCACAAAATTACATTGTAAATAGTGTGAGTAATGCACAGTTGGAGTTGATTATATCTGAGACATCGGCCAGAAAAATGATAAAGAAACTTGATAACATATATTTAGTAAAAAGTAGTGCCGTAAAGCTGTTGTGCAAGAGAAAATTATTAGATTTAAAAATGAAAGACGACGAAAACCCACTGAAAATTTTTTGGACTATTTGAGAGACAAATAAACGAATTAAAGAATGCTGGAGAAACAATTTCAACTGAGGACAAATTGAACTATTTTCTTTTAACTCTACCAGGAAATTTAGCTCATATTGTCGATATAGGTTCAATTATAACATCAAGAGATTTACTTTATTCACTTCAAGAAATATCACAAACATTGAACAAAAATAATTTACCATTATACGTCAGTATTGGGAATATCCCCCAATACCTAGACCTTATAAATTGCAACCATATCAAACAGACAATAAATTAGTATTTGTTTTGAATATTCCCCTAGTAGAGCCTGAAACGTACACACTTTTTCATTTATATCCAATACCAATCTTGAATGCTCGAACAGGACTTCACCATATATTATTAACATTTCAAAAATTTATTGCGCGAGACGACGATTCAATGTTGTACACTTCTTTTCAAAATTTATATAATTGTAAAGTGATCAAAATCGAGTTGAAAATTTGTGCAGAAGTGCTTCCATACCCGATAGACAGCAACGCTATTTGTGAAGCCCAGCTCCTCAAACAAACTTTGCAATTGCCTGAAAATTGTAAATCAACAGTGATCTACGCAAAGGACTACAACGTTCAAGTGATTTCTCAAAATCTGTGGCTGATATCAATATCCGATCCTCTACCGGTCACCATGAATTGTATTGGCAGAGAAGTAATTACAAAAATCATCGAAACCAATACTCTCCTGAAACTTCAGCCTGAATGCAACGCTTCATTGGAAACACGAGAGTTCATTCCAAATATTTCGTTGAAAAATACCAGAACGTAACTTACAACAAACATGCAGTCCAGATACCATATCGATGCTGTGACCACCTCCCGGACAAATCAAAACTCCCGGAGCTGAAACCCCTGAAATTAAATAAAATAAATGTCGACGATCTCAACATTGCTGAACACAAGTTGAACCAATACTCAGATGAATTGGACAAACTCATCAACGAACCGTTCGTGAACAAACATATTTCTTGGTTCACGTATTTTACAATTGCTCTCATCATCGCACTAGTGATTTTGTATATTTTCTGCAAGTGCCGTCGCAAGAAGTCAATTGCGATCGGAATCACCTCTTCAAGCAACGACAACCCACCGAGACCACCAAGAACCCTGGCAAGATTCGTTCCTAGAAGAAGACCCAGCGTCCGTCTGAATGTAAAAACTTTTTCTTTCGTCCGTCCGCTTTAGGGCATTCGTGAGTGAAACTGAATGATAACGTTCGGAAGATTTGATTTCAGGCAAATTCTGGTTTTCGAATATAAAATTACGTCTTTTGACGGATATAAACCTGCCGTGCCTTGTTGTGATATTGTGATTGGGTAATTCTGCTGTGGAGCGATCTTGCAATGTCTTTATTATCGATTGGGATGAATTTTAACGAATGAATTATTTCTTCCGGACCGTTTAAAAACATCTCCGGCAATGTTAGGGCAGTCGAGCATTGGGAGGTAAGGGTATAGTTTTGTTACTCATTATTTTATTTTAGCGCGGGTGTACCGAGAAATCAATTATTCACGAGAATACCTTTTTTTTAGATGTTTTTCTCTGATATGGTAAATCGAAATTTCGCCCGGACGGTGCTATCTTTGAGAACACGTCGAAGTGGATGGGGTCAGACCTTTTTGAACTTTATTGCCTTGTACGTAGCGACTAAACCACAAATTTTCCGAAGTCATATGGATGGTGGTGTTCCTATTTCGACCGTGTGGACGTGGAATTAAGAGCTTTTCACGAATTTGCGTATTAGCGGGCCATAGGAATACACACATCACTAGCAGCTAGATAAGTACCGATTAGAAGTTTTATCAATGGTGTTGTTTTGCGGGATTCTGACATTATTGTTTACGAAAGCAATGAACCTCGCTGAAAAGGTGTTTCCGAATAGTTTTGTCTTCGCCTTTGTATAAGCGTTTAGTTTGTAGTATAAGTGAAGAATAAATCTGTTGAACAGGCGTATTTTGGAGAAGCAACATTCAACGTTTTCATTCTTGTTCCTTTGTCGTATTCCACCTTATTGTTTTCGCGTATCTGGATTGTTTCATTTCAGGTTTAGGCTAGTCGGTGTACAAGAAACTACTTGGCGCCCTTGTTATCAATTGTTTTTTGTACATATTTATACTTATCTGTCTGATTTGACCCACGGCCCTTACGAGCAAGCACATTACTTGCCGTACACAAAAAAGGACAGAAGTGTTATTCCTAATGTTTTAAAAATAAATGTCTCTGATAGAATTTTTTTTTATTATTGAATTTAATGTAATAACTGATATCATATTTGAAATGTTGTAAATGACTGATAAACCTTTTGAAATTATCTCATGTTTTGTCTAGCGTGAAGACATTGAGAACGAAGGTCTTTTATTGAATTTTGCCCTGATCTATCTCAGTTAAGTGAACTGGTATGCGTAGTTATGATATTAAATGTTATGAACACGATCGTAAAAGTAATTAACAAATATTTTTGAAACTGAATACTGTTTCGGTATTATGTGTCACCGATATTGAATATTTTTGCTGAACCGATGTGTAGTTTTGTGTAACTGATACATGTATGTTTTAATCTTAAGTATATTTTAATAAATATATATAATGTTACGTTGTCTGATACTTCAGTAGTTTGAAACTCAACACCTAGTTAGCCTCAACAGGTCTCACTTGTCTGGGGACAGCCGTTCGTTTCTAGACAAGTTTTGTTTGTACATACCCACGACGTTTCGAACTGTTTCAAACATCATCTCTGATGTAAATCGCTCCTGCATCCTTGAGGAGGCGTAAGGAACGAACCGAAGGTATGATTGTAGTATGCTTGTGTCGTGACAACGACAGGAGCATACATACATACGATGCGACGATAGAGTCGTTACAGATAAGTTTTTCTTGTAGTTCATTATGATAAAGTCCGTATGTTCAACAATAATTTTAAATAATTGAATAGAACGAACCGATACTTGATTAAAATCCATAATGAAAAAAATAGACAATACAGTTTATTGTATGATTTTCACTATAAAGGTTTTACAGAAACCGCGACACGTGTTTCGCTATAGAATAGCTTTTTCAAGCATAACTGAGAACTTTCAGTTATGCTTGAAGAAGCTATAGTACAGCGAAACACGTGTCGTGGTTTCTGAAAAACCCTTATAGTGAAAATCATACAATAAACTGTATTGATCAGTTTTTTTTATAATTTTGAAATACGTGATTTCCTTTTCCATTTGATTTTCACCATTATTTTGTATAATATCGACACAAAATATGTTACCTCCCTGTAAATTTAGTCCAGGAGCAAGTCCACAGAGGAGATGAACGTCAAGTTTACGACTTCAACGGACCTACCTGTGAATTTAGTTCAGGAGCGATTCTACAGAGAAGATGGATGTCGAGTTCACGACTCCAACGGACCTCCCTGTGAATTTAGTTGAGGAGCGAGTTTACAGAGAAAATGGATGTCGAGATTACGACTCCAATGGACTTTCCTGTGAATTTAGTTCAGGAGCGAGTCTACGGAGGAAACAAATGTCGAGTTTACGACTCAAACGGACCTCCCTGTAAATTTATTTCAGGAGCGAGTGCACAGAGGACATGGATGTCGAGTTTACGAGTATAGTACCTATCTGTAATTTTAGTTTAGGAGCGAGTCTATAGGGAAGATGGATGTTGGGTTTAGGGCTCCAACGGGCCTCCCTGTGAATTTAGTTCAGGAGCGAGTCTGCAGAGGAGATGAATGTCGAGTTTACGACCCCAACGGACCTCCTTGTTTTCAATTACTACTAATATCTCTATTACTCATCAAATAGCAAAATCATGGCAGAAGTTATTATCAAAGTAATTGAGTTTGCCCAGTGTGCTCTAATAAGGAGAACAACAGCCCCATCATGGATTGTGAAATTTTCATTCGTCTTCTACCAGCGCAATACCTGGATTGTGTTTGACTGAAACTAGTGGCATTCTTACTTATTACTACTATTCCTAGTGCTTATCAAGTAGGACAATCACGACAGAAGTTATCATCAAAGTGATCAACTTTCCTTAGTGTGCTCTAATAAGAAGAACAACAGCCTCATCATGGATTGTGAAATTTTGATTCGTCTTCTACCAGCTCAGTACCTGGATTGTGTTTAACTGAAACTATCGGCGTTCTTACTTATTTCTACTATTCCTAGTGCTCATCAAGTGGAAAAATCATGACAGAAGTTATTATCGAAGTGATTAAGTATCCTTAGTATGCTCTAATGAGAAAAACAACAGCCTCATCATGGATTGTGAAATTTTTATTCGTCCACATTGAGATTCCTTAGTGTGCTCTAATTAGAAGAACAACAGCAACATCATGGATTGTGAAATTTTTATTCGTCTTCTACCAGAGCAGTACCTGGAATGTGTTCAACTGAAACTATTGGGGTTCTAACTGACTTCTACTATTCCAATTGCTCATCAATTTGGGAAATCATGTCAGAAGTTATTATCAAAGTGATTGAGTTTTCTTAGTGTGCTCTAATGGAAAGAACAACAGCCTCATCATGAATTGTGAAATTTTGATTCGTCTTCTACTATCGCAGTACCTGGATTGTAGTTAACTGAAACTATCGGCGTTCTTACTTACTTCTACTATTCCTAGTACTCATCAAGTAAAAAAATCATGGCAGAAGTTATTATCAAAGTGATTAAGTTTCCTAAGTGTGCTCTGATAAGAAGAACAACAGCCTCATTATGGATTGGGAAATTTTGATTTTTCTTCTACCACCGCAGTACATGGACTTGCAGATATCTGATGAAATCTGTCTATTTGTGTGTAAAATCGTTTGAATATTGATAAACGAAGTATTTCGAAAAAACAGACAGAACTAGAACAGCCTTATCATGGTTGGTGAAATTTTGATTCTGTTTCAAGGTTGGTACTGGCAGGTACATAGGTACCCTAGTGATACAGGAGGGGATTGTACAAGATTATAAGGAGAATATGGATAAATGAAATATTTCGATAAAAAAGAGAAAGTTTCCTAAGTGTGCCCTAATAAGAAGAACAACAGCCTCATTATGGATTGGCAAAATTTTGATTCGTCTTCTACCAGCGCAGTACCTGGACTGTGTTTAACTGAAACTGTCGGCGTTCTCACTTACTACTACTATTCCTAGTAATCATCAAGTGGAAAAATCATTTCAGAAGTTATTATCGAAGTGATGAAGTTTCCTCAGTTTGCTCCAATAAGAAGTACAACAGCCTCATCATTGATTGTGAAATTATGATTCGTCTTCTTCCAGCGCAGTACCTGGACTGTGTTTAACTGAAACTGTCGGCGTTCTCACTTACTACTACTATTCCTAGTAATCATCAAGTGGAAAAATCATTTCAGAAGTTATTATCGAAGTGATGAAGTTTCCTCAGTTTGCTCCAATAAGAAGTACAACAGCCTCATCATTGATTGTGAAATTATGATTCGTCTTCTTCCAGCGTAGTACCCGGATTTCGTTCAACTGAAACTATAGGCGTTCTACTTACTACTACTATTCCTAGTACTCATCAAGTAGAAAAATCATGGCAGAAGTCATTATCAAAATGATTTAGTTTCCTCAGTTTGCTCTAACGAAAAGTACAACAGCCGCATCATTGATTGTGAAATTTTAATTCGTCTTCAGAGTTGGTACTAGTAGCTACTTAGGTACCATAGTGACACAGGAGGAGACTGCACGAGCATATATAAGATTTTCCGGAATCATGTTTCAGTAGTATCAGTGATTTGATTGTGTTCAACTAATAGTATCAGCATTCTTACTACTACTACTATATTCCTACGATTTGTTAGGTTGGTGCGGTTCTCAACTCAAACTGTCGGCGTTCTCACTTACTACTATCATTCCTAGTATTCTTCAAGTAGAAAAATCATGGCAAAAGTTATTATCAAAGTGATTAAGTTTCCCTAGTTTGCTCTAACAAGAAGTAAAACAATTCATCTTTTATTGTGACATTTAGAATCGTCTTCTACAAGGGCAGTACCTGGACTGAGACTATCGGCATTCTAACTTACTACAACTATTCCTAGTACACGTCAAGTAAAAAAATCTTAGCAGAAGTTATTATCAAAGAGATTAATTACAAGAAGTACAATAGCCTCATTTCTGATTGTGAAATTTTGATTCATCTTCTACCAGCGCAGTACCAAGATTGCGTTCAACTGAAGCTTTCGGCGTTCTATTCACTACTACTATTCCTAGTACTCGTCAAGTAGAAAAATCATGACAGAAGTCATTATCAAAGAGATTAAGTTTCCTTAGTTTGCTCTAACAAGAAGTACAATAGCCTCATCATTGATTGTGAAATTTTTATTCGTTTTCAGGGTTGGTACTAGTAGGTACTTAGGTAACATAGTGACACAGGAGGGGACTGTATAAGCATATATAAGATATTCCGGGATCATGGTTCAGTAGTATCAGTGATTTGATCGTGTTCAACTGATAGTATCAGCATTCTTACTACTACTATATTCCTACGATTTGTTAGGTTGGTGAGGTTTTCAACTTACTACTATCTCACTTACTACTATCATTCCTAGTACTCTTCGAGTAGAAAAGTCATGGCAGAAGTTATTATCAAAGTGATTAAGTTTCCTTAGTTTGCTCTAACAAGGAGTACAACAGCCTCATCATTGATTGTGACATTTTGAATCGTCTTATACAAGCAAAGTACCTGGACTGAGACTATCGGCATTCTTACTTATTACAACTATTCCTAGTACAGGTCAAGTAAAGAAATCTTGGCAGAAGTTATTATCAAAGTGATTAGGTTCCCTTAGGTTGCTCTAACAAGAAGTACAAAAGCCTCATCATCATCTTCTACCAGCGCAGTACCAAGATTGCGTCCAACTAAAACTATCGGCGTTCTACTCACTACTACTATTCCTAGTACTCCTCAAGTAGAAAAATCATGGCAGAAGTCATTATCAAAATGATTGAATTTCCTTAGTTTGCTGTAACAAGGAGTACAACAGCCTCATCATCGATTGTGGAATTTCAATTCGTTTTCAGGGTTGGTACTAGTAGGTACTTAGGTACCAGAAATCACGGCAGAAGTTATTATCGAAGTGATTAAGTTTCCTTAGTGTGCTCATATGAGAACAACAGCCCCAATATGGATTGTGCAATTTTGATTCGTCTTCTAACAGGGCAGTACCTGAGCTCATATATATCTCATAAAATTTGTCTATTTGCCTGTAAAATTGTTTGAATATGGATAAATGGAATATTTCAAAGAAACGGAAAGTTGAACGACAGCCTCATCACGTATTCTACCAGCTCAGTACCCGGATTGTGTTTAACTGAAACTATCGACGTTCTTGCTTATTTCCACTATTCCTGGTTCTCATCAAGTAGAAAAATCATATCAGAAGTTATTATCAAAGTGATTGAGTTTCCTTAGTGTGCTCTAATAAGGAAAACAACAACCTCATCATCATGGCAGAAGTTATTATCAGAGACATTGAGTTTCCTTAGTGTGCTCTAGTGAAAAGAACAACAGCCTCAATATGGATTGTGAAATTTTGATTCGTCTTCTATCAGAACAGTACCTGGATTGTGTTCAACTGAAACTATCGGCGTTCTCACTCACTCACTACTAGTAGTATTCATCAAGTAGAAAAATCATGGCAGAAATTATTATCAGAAGACGTTGACTTTTCTTAGTGTGCTCTAATTAGAAGAGCAATAGCCTCATCATGGATTGTGAAATTTTGATTTGTCTTCTACCAGCGCAGTATCTGGTTACACAGATATGTCATAAAATTTGTCTAATCGCATGTAAAATTGTTAGAATATTGATAAATGAAGTATTGCGAAGGAACAGAAAGTAGTTTCCTTAGTTTGCTCTAACAAGAAGTACAACAGCCTCATCATTGATTGTAAAATTTTAATTCGTCTTCAGGGTTGGTACTAGTAGGTCCTTAGGTAACATAGTGACACAGGAGGGAGTTGTACAAGCATATTGGAGGTATTCGAGGAGCCCATGTTTGACCAATCCCTCATTAGCCATCATGAGCATACATATAAGACGTATGGTTCATCACATTACAAAAATTCAAATGAAGTGAGGATTCCAAGATCTTATACTGGATATAGCGGACAGTTACATTTATATCGAGGGAAAGTTCACACCAACTGATACCACGAAGCACTGCTACTTATTCAACAACGCCCTCGCCTTTCTCTTCGATGAAATTCGCTATGAAATGGGGGGTGAGCAAGTGGGCGTTGGTCGAAAACCTGGTATAACTAAAACAATGAAAACGATGATATCATTCGGACAAACACAAGCAAATTCACTACTCCCGATAGGATGGGGTCCTAATGAAAATACCAGTTTTATCATATAATGCTTTTAACGGCTCTGTTCAGACTGGATTGTAATGAGATTGACATGTAATTCATCATGAAATGTTCGATAAATAATAAAACACTGAATGGTTATTTTTTGTCTTTTATTCACCAAACAATTAGATATAGGCAATTATGGAACGTAACATTATTGTATTCATGACATATACAACAGATTTCAATTATTGACATCACCATCAGTTAATGATTTTTCCAGTTGTGGGTTAGGACACAATGCCACATCAATTTCATACTTTTCACCAAGCTCCAAAAGTTTTCGCACCTCTTCAGCATCATAACATACACTTAAATTATAATTTGACGATTGTACAGCATCAAAACTCAGATCAGCCATTTGCCAAGCCATTTTTCTTACGGCAAAATCCAAATCAACCGCTTCCGGCCACTCTTGTGCTGAGTATTGCATCCACATATTTGCAGAATGATCAGCTCTGGAAAAACACAAATTACATTCATTAGTTTGGGATATACATTGTGAATGGAAAAAAAACACTCACTTGAAATTTGACCATGTTTGAAGCGAGGGAGTTGACACATATTTCATATAAATAAACCATATTTTCACTAATTACAAAGAGAAGACATACTTAACACCTTCGATCTAAAATATCAAATTTTACCAATGGGCGGGTCTTGGCATAAGTATAATCCTGAGAACTTTGACCCATATATGTGAAAATGAATTTAGCTTTGGATGAATTCACTTCACGAATAATGTCTTCTGTGAATTGCTCTGTGACACGTTTTGGAAGACACGATTTGGAAGAAGTATCACTTTCCTCATTCAATAAAACTAATTGGATGGATTTACCATATCGTGTAGAAAGCATAGACATTTTTTCAATTTTATAACCCTTATCGGCAATCGATGGTGCTATGGGTGTCTGCTCTAAAACTTCATTTTGTTGATTAATTGCAAAATTAATCTTTTTAATGTCAAATTTCAAATTATTCATTTCGAAAAAATAGTGAAATTACAGTTTAAGAATATAAAAATATGTTCACCCCTATGACGATGTCAACACTCACCTTGAAACTCAACAAATACTAATCACCTATTCGAGTACCTGAGATCATATGAACTGAATGTGAAAGTATGAAACTACATACTTTTATAAGAATTATCAGGACGCAAGGGGGTTCAAGGTTATATCTTCTATACATTTGGGCTCATGTATCAAGAGCAAAGCCGGTTGTCAAACCACACTTTGTGTTTGAAGTCATATGACGTGTTCTGAGCTCAATATCGTTCAGAATTTTTCCCAAGGTCAAATGACGTTTTCGTAGCTCAAGATCGGTTAGGAAACTTCCAAGGTCATGTGACGTATAACCACGCAAATGAAGGCCAAAGCATAGGCGTAGAGTGGAAAAGGGTTCACGGTCATGAAATCACACGCAAGTCAATGCCAAGTCATTGGCGGAGAGTAAAAAAAAGGGTTCCAGCTCATTATGTTACAGCTAACTCAAGGTCAACTCATAGGAGGAAAATGAAAAAGGGCTCAATGTCACAGTCGGTGTTGTGGATATGCAGGATCATACCCTTGAGGAGAAGTCCAGACTCGTCTTTCCCCCCGTACTTGTGACATTCTGATTCGTCTCCTACCAGCGAAGTACCTGGACTGTGTTTAACTTTGTTCAGATAATACTATTTCTATTCAGAACCGTTTTCGAGATAAACTGTTTCAAACGGAAATTGACATGGTTTCCTTGTTCATCACCCATTTTTGTAAAACACATTTCGTTTGATGTTTCTCAATTAGTCACAGATGATACAATGAAAATATTATTATTGAAATACTCCTCAACCATCGAATGAAAATTCTCTTCAAACAATAGTTTTATCAACGCTGAAACACGAACTGAAAATAATAAACCCATAAATTAATGAGTTAATTTAATCGTCAGTGTTTTTCAGAATATGTTCAAACACATCTCCACCTCTACTTAAACAAACATGTAATCTCTTCAAAGGATTGTCATGTGTAGCGCTTCTGATCAAGTCTGGAGTCAATCTATTGAAAGCAGTTGTAACTCTCGATTTCATATCTTCCATTGTTGTTATTGGAGTAGAGTAAACCATATTTTTAATGACACCCCACACGATGTAATCTAATGGATTACCATCTGGTGTTCTATGGGGTGGAGCACCATCCATTTGGAACCATACACGTTCTCTTCCTGGTCTATTATTTGAAATCATTTGAATTCTATTCCTCAGTAAATCTTCATATTTTGATGCATTCAAATTATCATCATAAAATTCGATATGAAAAATTGACTCATTCTTCATGGCACAAAATACATTGAATTGCCATTTTGACGGACAACATGGGGATTTTCTGGCGCCCAATAATGACTGTTGTGTCTATTGAAAACTAATTTTTTGTGAACTTGGCTCACCTGTCCATATGATATTGTCAAGGAAATGTTCATCCTCTTGAGTCTTGACAAGTAACCATTCAAAGAATTCCACTCTACGAGGTAAATCAGTCTCTTTCAAATGTTGGACACAGTAGAACTTATAGAAATTGGTTTATTTATTTTTCCAAAGCACACTATTAAAAAATATTAATGTGTACTGTTGTTGTACGTTAGAGACCAATACCTCAATGTATACAAATTGTAACTTTTTCTAAGGTAGTTACATACCAATTTCGAATCGACTTATCTGAGACAGTTAAAAAACTGGATCAAGACGAAATATTACTAAGTATAAAAAAAAAGTTGAATATCCAAAATAAGTGATGAATTCAAAAAAACGAGCAAGAAAACCACGTCAGTTTCCGTTTGAAACAGTTTATCTCGAAAACGGTTCAAAATAGAAATAGTATTATCTAAACGAAGTTAATCTAAAATTGGATGTAGAGCTCGAAAATGTTGAAATATACAGGGTGTTCCGTTTGAAAAAATTGAGTTCCACTCATTTTTTCATGAGATCAAAGTATCTGCATTTTTTGAAGACCCTGTATGAGGCAAATGAAAATATGACACGGAGTGAAGATCCTCATGGTATCACTCCACTCCATTTCAAATTTGATCGTTTTAGTGCAAGAGAGTTCAAAATTATCAGCATTCATAAAAGTTCATGTTTGGTAAAAAAAATATCGAAATTAATTTATATCTTCGGTAATAGATAGGTATAGGGAAATTATATATGAATTTGTTGACAAAGTGATAATGAATCATAATATGATATTATATACGGGGTGTTCCTTTTAAAAAATCAAAGAAGTCGCTACTTTATACTAGAAGCGATAACGCCGCTCCGTCTGAAATATTTTAGGCGTGTAGGTCATATTGATTTATGCATTCTGTAAAATTTTCAGGTTGATCCGTTGAATGTTTTGTCAGAAACGGCTAATTAACGCTCATCATGAAAAGTCATGTATATCATAAACCTTGTCAATGTGCCTGTAAATTATTGGAATATGGATAAATGAAGTACTTCGAAGGAACAGAAGGGAGAACAACAGCCTCATCATGGATGATGACATTTTGATTCGTTTTCTACCAGCGCAGTACCTGGATTGCAGTAAACTGAAACTTTCGGCGTTCTCACTTACTTTTACTATTCCTAGTACTCATCAAGTAGAGAAATCATGGCAGTAGTGATTATCAAAGTGATTAATTTTTCTAAGTGTGCTCTATTGAGAGGAACAACAGCCTCATTATGGATTGTGAAAATTTGATTCGTCTTCTACCAGCGCAGTACAAGGAAATGCAGATATCTCATGAATTTTGTCTATTTGCGTGTTAAATTATTTGAATATGAATGAAGTATATCGAAGAAACAGAACGTAGAACAACAGCCTCATCATGGATGGTGAAATTTTGATTCGTCTTCAGGGTTGGTAATGGTAGTTACATAGGTACCCTAATGACACAGGAGGGGGTTGTACAAGCATATATGGAAGATCTTGGCTTGGAATATGGGTAAATAAAGTATTTCGAAGAAACACAAATTACTTACTATTACTTTCCCTTGTACTCATCAAGTAGAAAAATCATGGCAGAAGTTATTATCCAAATGATTAGTTTTTTTCCTTAGTGTGCTCCAATAAGAAGAGCAACAGCATCATCATGGATTGTGAAATTTTGATCCGTTTTCTATCAGCTCAGTACCTGGATTGTGTTCAACTGAAACTATCGGCTTTCTTACTTACTACTACTATTCCTAGTACTCATCAAGTAGAGGAATCATGGGATAAGTTATTATCGAAGTGATTAAGTTTCCTAAGTGTGCTCTAATAAGAAGACCAAGAGCCTCATTATGGAATGTGAAATTTTGATTCGTCTCCTACCAGCGCAGTACCTGGATTGTGTTTAACTGAAATTTCGGCGTTCCTACAGACTACTACTATTCCTAGTCAAATAGAAAAATCATGAAGGAAGTTATTATCAAAATGAGTAAATTTCCTAAGTGTGCACTAATAGGTAGAACAACATCCCCATCATGGATTGTAAAATTTTAATTCGTCTTCTACTAGCGCAGTACGTGGACTCACAGATACCCCATAAAATTTGTCTTTCTGCATGTAAGATTGTTTGAAAATGGGTAAATGAAGTATTTCGAATAAACAAAAAGAAGAACAACAGCAACTGTAGTACTCATCGAGTAGAAAAATTATGACAGAAGTTATTATCAAAGTGATTAAGCTTCCTAAGTGTGCTCTAATGAAAAGAACAACAGCCTCATAACGGATTGTGAAAATTTGAATCGTCTTCTACCTTCGCAGTTCCTGGATTGTAGTTAACTGAAACTATCGGCGTACTCACTCACTTCCACTATTTCTAGTACTCATCAAGTGGAAAAAACTTGGCAGAAGTTATCGTCAAAGTGATTGAGTTTCCTAAGTGAGCTCTAATGAGAAGAACAACAGTCTCATCATGAATTGGGAAATTTCGATTCGTATTCTACCAGCTCAGTACCCGGATTGTGTTCAACTGAAACTATTGACGTTCTTACTCACTTCTACTATTCCTAGTACTCATCAAGTAGAAAAATCATGGCAGAAGTTATTATCAAAGTGATTAAATTTCCTTTGACTGCTTTAATGAGAAGATCAACAGCCACATTATGGATTGGGACATTTTGATTCGTTTTCTACCACCGCAGTACCTCGATTGTAGTTAACTGAAACTATCGGCGTACTCACTCACTTCCACTATTTCTAGTACTCATTAAGTGGAAAAAACTTGGCAGAAGTTATCATCAAAGTGATTGAGTTTCCTAAGTGAGCTCTAATAAGAAGAACAACAGTCTCATAATGAATTGGGAAATTTCGATTCGTATTCTACCAGCTCAGTACCCGGATTGTGTTTAACTGAAACTATCGACGTTCTTACTCACTTCTATGGATGGTGAAATTTTGATTCGTCTTCAGGGTGATACTGGTAGGTATATAGGACAGTACAATGGTACAGTGATAAAGGAGGGGGTTGTACAAGCATATATGGAAGATCTCGGCTTGGAATACGGATAAATTAAATATTTCGAAAAAATAGAATGTACTGCGCTACCTGGTTTGTGTTTAACTGAAACTATCGGCGTTCTCACTTACTTCTACTATTCCTAGTACTCATCAAGCGGAAAAAACTTGGCAGAAGTTATCATCAAAGTGATTAAGTTTCCCAAGTATTGTGAAATTTTTATTCATCTTCTACCAGAGCAGTACCTGGATTGTGTTCAACTGATACTATCTGCGTCCTTACTGAATTCTATTATTCCAAGTGCTCATCAAGTTGAAAAATCATGGCAGAAGTCATTATCAAAGTGATTCAGTTTCCTAAGTGTGCTCTAATAAAGAGGACAACAGTCTCATCATGGATTGTTAAATTTTCATTCGTCTTTCACCAGAGCAGTACCTGGATTGTGTTCAACTGAAACTATCGACGTTCCTTCTCACTTCCACCATTCCTAGTACTCATGAAGTAGAAACATCATGGCAGAAGTTAATATCAAAATGATTAAATTTCCCAAGTGAGTTTTAATGAGACGAACAATAGCCTCATTATGGATTGGGAAGTCTTGATTTTTCTTCTAACACTGCAGTACATGGACTTGCAGATTTATCATGAAATTTGTCTATTTGCGTGTAAAATTATTTGAATATGGATAAGCGGAGTATTTCGAAAAAACAGACAAAACTATAACAGCCTCATCATGGATGATGAAATTTTGATTCGTCTTCAGGGTTGGTACTTGTAGGTATATAGGTACCCTAGTGACACAGGAGGGGATTGTACAAGCATATATTGAAGATCTCGGCTTGGAATATGGATAAATGAGATATTTCGAAAAAACAGAAAGTACTGCGCTACCTGGATTGTGTTCAACTGAAACTATCGGCGTTCTTACTCACTTCTACTATTCCTAATATTCATCAAGTAGGAAAATCATGGCAGAAGTTATTATCAAAGTGATCAAGTTTCCTTAGTGTGCTCTACTGAAAAGAACAACAGCCTCATCATGGATTGTGAAATTTTGATTCGTCTGCTACCATCTTCTACGGATTGTGTTAATCGTGAATATGTTGGTTTTTACATCTCAAAGATCAGAGGAGAATTAGATTCTGGAATTGGTAAGATCAATTTGAGATTAGATAGAGTAGAAACACATTCCTCATCAGTTAGAAAAAATTTCATTGCGCTTGGATTGGAGTGCCAATATCGACCATTTCCTCATTAGCCATCATGAGCATACATATAAGACGTATGGTTCACCACATTACAAACATTCAGATGAAATAAGAATTCCAAGATCTTATACTGGATATAGCGGACAGTTACATTTATATCGAGGGACAGTTCACACCAATTGATACCACGAAGCACTGCTACTTATTCAATAACGCCCTCGCCTTTCTCTTCGATGAAATTCGCTATGAAATGGGGGGTGAGCAAGTGGGCGTTGGTCGAAAACCTGGTATAACTACAACAATGAAAACGATGATATCATTCGGACAAACACAAGCAAATTTACTACTCCCGAAAGGATGGGGTCCTAATGAAAACACCAGTTTTATCATATAATGCTCTTAACGGCTCTGGATTCAGATTCAGACTGGATTGTAATGAGATTGACATGTAATTCATCATGAAATGTTCGATAAATAGTGAAACACTCAATAATTATTCTTTGTCTTTTATTCACCGAACAATTAGATATAGGCAAATATGGAACGTAACATTATTTCATTCATATCATATACAACAGATTTCAATTATTGACATCACCATCAGTTAATGATTCTTCCAGTTGTGGGTTAGGACTTCGCGGTTCTAATTGATATTCCTCTATAATATTCTGCGACAGGTAGGTGCATATATCGTAAATGAAAAGTTTCAAGTCTGCTTCAATTATCTGCTTACAGAAGTCATCCAAATTCCTGCTTCCATACGAATATTTATGACACAATGCCGCACCAATTTCATACTTTTCACTAAGCTCCAAAAGTTTTCGCACCTCCTCAGCATCATAACATTCACTTAAATCATGATTTGATGATTGTAGAGCATCAAAACTCAGATCAACCATTTCACAAGTCATTTTTCTTATAGCAAAATCCAAATCAACAGCTTCCGGCCACTATTGTGCTGAATATTGCATCCATATATTTGCAAAATGAATTTATTGTGACATTTTGATTCGTCTTCTACAAGCGCAGTACCTGGATTGAGACTATCGGCGTTCTCCCTCACTACAACTATTCCTAGTACTCATCAAGTAAAAAAATCATGGCAGAAGTTATTATCAAAATAATTGAGTTTCCTTAGTTCGCTCTAACAAGAAGTACAACAGCCTCATCATTGATTGTGAAATTTCAATTCGTCTTCAGGGTTGATACTAATAGGTCGGTAGGTAGGTAGGTCGGTCGGTAGCCAAGCGGTTCGGCGTGGGTGCTTTGTTCTCTCACTCGAATTGACTGCCGTGTTGGTCGATGGTTCAAGCCCTATTCTGAACGATCGATTTTCACTTGCTATCGTCCAACCCGTGTTAGGAATCACACGTTAAAAGGTAAGACCCCGTTAATCCTTAGCTCGCACAAGTTTCGACTTCTGAGGGTTGTCGATCGTTGGGGTGCGACAGCTGATTAACGAAAAAAACAGATTTAAACAGGTCCTTCGGTAACATATTGACACAGAAAGGGGTTGTACAAGCATATATGATATTTTCCGGGATCATGGTTCATTAGTACCAGTGATTTGATTGTGTTCAACTGATAATAGCAGCGTTTTCACTAGTAGAACTATATTCTTACGATTTGTTAGGTTAGTGCGGTTTCCAGGTTCATATTTGCAGCAGTCATTGTAGTTGGATCGTCTTCAACTGAAACTATCGGCGTTCCCCCTCAATACTACTATTCCTGACTTTTTGATTCTTTTTCTACCAGCGCAGTACCTGAAGTGAAACTATCGGCGTTCCTACCTACTGCTACTATTCCCAGTACTCATCAAGTTGAAAAATCATGACAGAAGTTATTATTAAATTGATTAAGTTTCCTCAGTTAGCTCTAAGGAACAGTTCACCAGCCTCATCAAAGATTGTGACATTTTGATTCGTCTTCTACGGAAACTGAAACTATCGGCGTTCTTACTTACTACTACTATTCCTAGTATTCATCAAGTAGAAAAATTTTGACAGAAATTATTATCAAAGATATTGAGTTTCCTTAGTGTGCTCTAATTAAAAGAACAACTACCTCATCATGGATGAATTGAATATTTCGAAAGAACAGAAAGTACTGCGCTACCTGGATTGTGTTCAACTGGAACTATTGGCGTTCTTACTCACTTCTACTATTCCTAGTGCTCATGAAGTTGGAAAATCATGGTAGAAGTCATTATCAAAGTGATTAAGTTTCCTGAGTGTGCTCTAATAAAGAGAACAACAGTCTCATCATGGATTGTTGAATTTTCATTCGTCTTTTACCTGAGCAGTACCTGGATTGTGTTCAAGTGAAACTATGAGCGTTCTCACTGATTTCTACTGATCCAAGTGCTCATCAAGTTGAAAAATCATGGCAGAAGTTATCATCAAAGTGATTAAGTTTCGTTAGTGTGCTCTGATGAGAACAACAGCCTCGATATGAATTGTGCAATTTTGATTCGTTTTCTAACAGGGCAGTACCTGGATTGTAGTTAATTGAAATAATCGGCGTTCTTACTCACTACTACCATTCCTATACTTATCAAGTAGAAAAATCATGGCAGAAGTTATTATCAAAGTGATTAAGTTTCCTCAGTGTGCTCTAATGAAAAGAACAACAGCCTCATCATGGATTGTGAATTTTTTAATCGTCTTCTACCATCGCAGTACCTGGATTGTAGTTAACTAAAACTATCGGCGTACTCACTTACTTTCAATATTCCTAGTACTCATCATGTGGAAAAAACTTGGCAGAAGTTATCATCAAAGTGATTAAGTTTCCTAAGTGTGCTCTAATAAGAAGAACAACAGCCTCATCATGAATTGGGAAATTTCGATTCGTATTCTACCAGCTCAGTACCCGGATTGTGTTTAACTGAAACTATCGACGTTCTTACTTACTTCTACTATTCCTAGTACTTATCAAGTAGAAAAATCATGAAAGCGATTAAATTTCTTTAGTATGCTCTTATTAAAAGAGCAACAGCCTCATCATGGATTGTGAAATTTTAATTTGTCTTCTACCAGCGCAGTATCTGGTTACACAGATATCTCATATAATTTGTCTCTTTGCATGTGAAATTGTTCGAATATTGATAAATGAACTATTTCGAAGGAACAGAAAGTAGAACAATAGCCTCATCATGATTGGTGAAATTTTGATTCGTCTTCAGGTTTGGTAATGATTGGTACATAGGACAGTACAGTGGTACAGTGATATAGGAGGAAGTCGTACAAGCATAAATGGAAGATCTTGGCTTGGAATACGGATAAATGAAATATTTCGAAAAAACAGAATGTACTGCGCTACCTGGTTTGTGTTTAATTGAAAGTATCGGCGTTTTCACTTACTTCTACTATTCCTACTACTCAAACTTGGCAGAAGTTATCATCAAAGTGATTGAGTTTCCTAAGTGTGCTCTAATAAGAAGAACAACAGCCTCATCATGAATTGGGAAATTTCGATTCGTATTCTACCAGTTCAGTACCCGGATTGTGTTAAACTGAAACTATCGACGTTCTTACTCACTTCTACTATTCCTAGTACATATCAAGTAGAAATATCGTGGCAGAAGTAATTATCAAAGTGATTAAATTCCCTTAGTGTGCTTTAATGAGAAGATCAACAGCCACATTATGAATTGGGAAATTTTGATTCGTCTTCTACCACCGCAGTACCTGGATTGTGGTTGACTGAACCTATCGGCGTTCTCACTTACTTCTCCTATACCTAGTACTCATCAAGTACAAAAATCATGGTGAAAGTTATTATCAAAGTGATTGAGTTTCCTAAGTGTGCTTTAATGAGAAGAACAACAGCCTCATTATGGATTGGGAAATTTTGATTCGTCTTCTACCATCGCAGTACCTGGATTGTAGTTAACTAAAACTATCGGCGTTCTTACTTATTTCTACTATTCCTAGTACTCATCAAGTAGGAAAATCATGGCTGAAGTTATTATCAAAGTGATTAAACTTCCCTAGTGTGCTTTAATGAATACAACAGCCTCAATATGTATTGTGAAATTCTGATGCGTCTTTTACCAGCGCAGTACCTGAATTGTGTTCAACTGAAACTATCGGCGTTCTCACTTTCTACCACTATTCCAAGTATTCATTAAGTAGAAAAATCATGGCAGAAATTATTATCAAAGATTTTGAGTTTCCTTAGTGTGCTCTAATCAGGAGAACAACAGCCTCATCATGGATTTTAAAATTTCTATTAGTCTTCTACCAGCGCAGTACCTGGACTAACTGATATCTTATAAAATTTGTCTATGTGCATGTGAAATTATTCGAATATTGATAAACGTAGTATTTTGATGAAAAAGAAAGAGAAACAACAGCCTCATCTTGTATTGTGAAATTTTCATTCATCTTCTACCAGAGCAGTACCTGTATTGTGTTCAACTGACACTATCTGCGTTCTTACTGAATTCTACTATTCCAAGTGCTCATCAAGTTGGAAAGTCATGGCAGAAGTCACTATCGAACTGATTAAGTTTCCTAAGTGTGCTCTAATAAAGAGAACAACACTCTCATCATGGATTGTTGAATTTTCATTCGTCTTTCACCAGAGAAGAACCTGGATTGTGTTCAACTGAAACTATCGACGTTCCTTCTTACTTCCACCATTCCTAGTACCCATCAAGTGAAAAAATCATGGCAGAAGTTATTATCAAAGTGATTAAATTTCCCAAGTGTGTTTTAATGATAAGAACAACAGCCTCATTATGGATTGGGAAGTTTTGATTTTTCTTCTAACACCGCAGAACATGGACTTGCAGATTTCTCATAAAATTTGTCTATTTGCGTGTGAAATTGTTTGAATATGGATAAGCGAAGTATTTTGAAAAAACAGACAGAACTATAATAGCCTCATCATGGATGGTGAAATTTTGATTCGTCTTCAGGGTTGGTACTGGTAGGTATATAGGACAGTACAGTGATACAGTGATAAAGGAGGGGGTTGTACAAGCATATATGGAAGATCTCGGCTTGGAATACAGATAAATTAAATATTTAGAAAAAACAGAATGTACTGCGCTACCTGGTTTGTGTTTAACTGAAACTATCGGCGTTCTCACTTACTTCTACTATTCCTAGTACTCATCAAGTGGAAAAAACTTGGCAGAAGTTATCATCAAAGTGATTAAGTTTCCTAAGTGTGCTCTAATAAGAAGAACAACAGCCTCATCATGAATTGGGAAATTTGGATTCGTATTCTACCAGCTCAGTACCCGGATTGTGTTTAACTGAAACTATCGACGTTCTCACTCACTTCTACTATTCCTATTACTCATCAAGTAGAAAAATCATGGCAGAGGTAATTATCAAAGTGATTAAATTTCCTTAGTGTGCTTTAATGAGAAGATCAACAGCCACATTATGGATTGGGAAATTTTGATTCGTCTTCTGCCACCGCAGTACCTGGATTGTGGTTGACTGAACCTATCGAAGTTCTTACTTACTTCTACTATTCCTAGTACTCATCAAGTAGAAAAATCATGGCAGAAGTTATTATGAAAGTGATTAAATTTCTTCAGTGTGCTTCAATGAGAAGATCAATAGACACATTATGATTGGGAAATTTTGATTCGTCTTCTACCACCGCAGTACCTGGATTGTAGTTAACTGAAACTATCGGCGTACTCACTCACTTTCACTATTCCTAGTACTCATCAAGTGGAAAAAACATGGCAGAAGTTATTATCAAACTGATTAAGTTTCCTAAGTGTGCTCTAATGAAAAGAACAACAGCCTCATCATGGATTGTGAAATTTTGAATCGTCTTCTACCATCGCACTACCTGGATTGTAGTTAACTGAAACTATCGGCGTACTCACTCACTTTCACTATGCCTAGTACTCATCAAGTGGAAAAAACATGGTAGAAGTTATTATCGAAGAGAATAAGTTTCCTAAATGTGCTCTAATAAGAAGAACAACAGCCTCATCATGTATTGTGAAATTTCGATTCGTATTCTACCAGCTCAGTATCCGGATTGTGTTTAATTGAAACTATCGACGTTCTTACTTACTTCTACTATTCGTAGTATTCATCAAGTAGAGAAATCATGGCAGAATTTATTATCAAAGTGATTAAGTTTCCTTAGTGTGCTCTAATGAAAAGAACAACAGCCTCATCATGGATTGTGAAATTTTGAATCGTCTTCTACCATCGTAGTACCTGGATTGAAGTTAACTAAAACTATCGGCGTACTCACTTACTTTCACTATTCCTAGTACTCATCAAGTGGAAAAAACTTGGCAGAAGTTATCATCAAAGTGATTAAGTTTCCTAAGTGTGCTCTAATAAGAAGAACAACAGCCTCATCATGAATTGGGAAATTTCGATTCGTATTCTACCAGCTCAGTACCCGGATTGTGTTTAACTGAAACTATCGACGTTCTTACTTACTTCTACTATTCCTAGTACTCATCAAGTAGAAAAATCATGGCAGAAGTTATTATGAAAGCGATTAAATTTCTTTAGTGTGCTTTAATGAGAAGATCAACAGACACATTATGGATTGTGAAATTTTGAATATTCTTCTACCATCGCAGTACCTGGATTGTAGTTAACTGAAAATATCGGCGTACTCACTCACTTTCACTATTCCTAGTACTCATCAAGTTGAAAAAACATGGCAGAAGTTATTATCGAAGAGATTAAGTTTCCTAAATGTGCTCTAATAAGAAGAACAACAGCCTCATCATGGATTGTGAAATTTCGATTCGTATTCTACCAGCTCAGTATCCGGATTGTGTTTAACTGAAACTATCGACGTTCTTACTTACTTCTACTATTCCTAGTACTCATCAAGTAGATGAACAAGGCGGATTTTGGCGCAAACGGTAGTGGGAGAAACGTCAACGGCGCAGGATGAAATCAATATCGGAGAGGTTCAAAGAGCGTGGACCCCCTTGCCCTCGGCCCCCTTGGTACTCCGTATCACCACTCAGGCCCTCTTGCGACTCTTTCCCACCCCTCGGCCCCTTGTCACGTTCCAGTCACGTGATTTCAATTAAAAAAGTTTACAGTTATGAGATTCGAACCCACGACGTCCGAGCGGAAGACATTTTCCTTAGCCTCTACACCAACGTAAGATATTGAAGGTAACTGCAAATGTTGGGTATTTATAGCGTTAGTTTTGTCGGAACCGAAATTGACTCATTCATTATACTTGACAGCATTTTTTTTTTGATTACCGTAGAATGTAATCGTCATTATCATATTGAAGGTAGGAAAATATACTTAGATTTGGGAAATAATTAATATTTCATGTAAAGATGTGTATGTGTGTGTAAGAGCGAGAGACGCGTGTAACGTAATCGATGCAAAGAGTGATGGAGATTGTATCGATATTTACCGGTTGCTACTGCAAGCAGGTGTTGCCAGTTGTACAATAAATCATTGTTTATGGAGTAATGTAGCGTTGCCGGTTTGAAAATTGAGCGTGAACTACTCGACGAAAATTGGAAGCGCGAACATGATATATCTTATAATAATGAATCAGATTTAGGAAAAAATATGACAACTCAACCTGCGATCCGTCATTGTATACGGGGTGTCTCAAAATACATCTTTGAAAACGAACATGACGTCGAAGTGTACAGGGTGCGTCATGTCAGTTTGACAGAAGTCCAGCATTCCAACATACCAAAAGGGCACTACGTCTTGTATCTTTGTCAACCAAGTTAGCATCATCAGGAGAAAGGGGAGATCCAAAAGTGTCGAGAGGTTAAGCGTTGTGGACTCAACGTGAGGGCAATGGGGGTGCGAAGTATTCGACAATGACATTTCAAAATACTTTGTTTTCCGTGCGTTTTCGATCGGTTTTCGTCCGTTTACGATAGTTTTTCGTGCGTTTTCGACCGTTTTTCGTGCGCTTTCGACCATTTTGCATACGTTTTCTATTTTTTGTTGAGGGTATCATAAGGCGGTGCGGTTAGATAAGAGAGAAGAAATGATTTAGAAATTTATAATACATTTTTATTTCAGTAATATATCACAAAGACATTTGTATGAAATATCTATGTTTCGGAGACTGCAATTGTAGTTGGTTTGCTTGCGAATGTGATGCATACAGGGTGAGACACCTTCCTTGTTGTCGAATGTGGGAACCATCCATATTGTATTGTCATAGCCCTCCAAATTCACAACGCGTGTCGGTATATTCAACTCGTGAAATTTCGTACAGGCGGTACGACGTTCTTTTTTACTCAAACTGGAAAATGGTGTGTTTGGCAGCAGTAAAAATTTCAATTCAAATGGCTATTTCTTCAGGATGAAATTTCGGCTCGACGGTGAAGCCTTGAATATCTACAACGGCTATTCTCATGTTTATCATCATGTTTGTCCAACCGGAGGTGGCCAAGTGTTTGATATCTTCGTCGGTGAAGATGAGAAAGCCTCTAACAGTACTAACAATTCCAAGTTCACGAACTGCTTCCAATTCCTTACCACTGTGCTCATTACTAGCAGATTGAAACATGAAAGCACCAGCATTGTTTACGAAAGATACCTTACCGTCCTCTTTGGTCTTCTCAACTTTTCCATTAATGAACAGCAGACTATCGTACAAATCATATTGATTCATGTTGATTTCAATGACATCGTTGTTGCGAAAAAACTTGACATAAGGATAGTAGATACGCCACTCTACCTTTTGTATGGACTCATGAATTTGCGGTTTTCGGAAAATGTTGAACACTTGATTGGACAACATGATAACCAAGAGATTCCAGAAACAATTTATTTTCCGTTGTCAATAGTTGTCGACTAGTGAAGGTCTTGGTGAAGACTGACTTGGGGTATGGAGGTGTATAATTTTTATAGATAGTCAGCACCATACTTCCGCTTCAATTCCAAACGAATTATTATTTCTTCGTTTCGGAAGCTAATGTGCCTAGAATGAATCTAGTGCTTCAGACAGAATATTTCACTTTTCAGCATATTATTATTCGGTTTTAGATAGAAAAAATCCTCAGGGTTCTCCTTGAACGTTTTAGGCGTGATGTATTTGTTTATTAATTCTTCGGAGTCACCAAATTCGTAAGATCCAACAGGTATATCGATGCTTTTCTGTTTAGTTTTCATGGTAGTAGAATTTCGTACCTTCTCCATTGTTGGGTATACTGTTGTACGAATGGAAACTGAGCAAAGTCAAAGTGTATTGAGAATCAGAATCTAATTGAATGGGTGGATTGAAATCGATAGAGAGCGTCGAAGAACGACTCGTTAGCGTTAATATCATAGACATGGCTGATATAATGTCAGTATGACATCTCCTTAAATAATGATTGAAACAACAACAACAACATTTTACATAAAAATCATTTATTTCCACAATAATAACATTCTATTTGCGAACTCACAGGACCATAATACATTGTTTTTTGTAGCGATGGCGCAGCTGATGTAGGTGTTGGTACCTCATGTCGGTAATGGATGAAACATGGTAAACGAATCTGCAAAGCAAATCGATGTTCGTAGTCTTTTGGTATGCCAAACATCCAATAATTCCCAAGGTTCAGCATTCTCAATCAAATAGTCGATCGATTAAGTTTTCAATTCAGCATCGGTTAAATCTCGCAAAGATTTATCTCCAACCATTTTTGTAGACATTATGAAGCAGAAACTGTAGGCACAGATGTTCGCAATTACTCTGGTCAAAATTTTGATACTGATCATTGTTATATGTAATCGTTATACCCCTTCCAAAATATCTGACCAATTCCATTGGAGGTTTGAGATTACCGAAACTATCAGAATATTGTACGGCATTGCCGTTTTTAATGTAAGCTACCCAATGAGTGCCTGCATTCAATTGAGAATCCAAGTTCAATACAGCACATTCTCGCAGTCGAGGACCGGGAGTTGGCAACGTGTCGCGCATAAAGACTCCACGAAAATGTGGAGTTTTCAGTTGACGGGCACATTTTTGAATTTCCGAATCGTATAATGCTCTATGGGGTAGCTTCGGTAGGAGTTTTTTTGCTTTTTCAAGTAAAGATTTTGCCCTTTGCGTTGTTTTTGTTTTTTTAGGAACAGACCAAATCCTTGAGGTGTTTTGCGTAGGTACAAACCGGAACCTAAATGTTCCATAGCTTCATTGTGACGTTGATCTTCTTCAAGTTTCTTTTTGGCATTTTCAGCATCTAATACGGTTTTTGCGATATAGGTATAAGCGGAAGAATTCACTTCGAATGGTATTATGCTAGGTATCCGTATGTTTTTAGCAGCTCGCAAAACCGGAGCACTAGTAAATGAAAAACTAACCAAATTTCAAGGTGACATCTCCAGAAAGATTACCGAAATAAATTCGAAGGTACAATCTACTATCAAGGAAATCAAAAAGATACAAAATGAAGTTCAAGCATAACCATAATAAAAGAGCGGGGTTCACACATCTTCACCATCAGTCGTCATGACTTCCAAAGACAAGATTCAACTTGTCAACGAACTACATAAACCAATTAGAAAAAATTATCCTCGACGCCGTACAGTTATCAAAGGAATAGATGACTTATGGCATATGGACTTGGCTGAGATGAGATCGTTCGCTCACCAAAATCGAAATATCAAAATGATTCTAGTCGTCATAGATTGATTTTCGAAATTTGTGTGGACTCGACCACTGAAATCAAAAACGGGAGAGGAAATTACGAAAACGTTTGCAGATATCTTGACACATACGAAACAATGTCCAAAGATAAAAAAATGTACGTAAAATGGCTGGGTTTGGATAACAAACACAAAAGTTGGATCGAGAATGTCGATTTTGTATAGAATCTTATGGAAAACAAGCACACTGACAATGTATTGGGAGGGCCTTTTGTGAAGAAATATTTGTGTGTTCAACAAACACACAATATCTGAAACGGACCACGTGATCTGAAGCTATAAGAGCGCATGCAAACACAGATGGGTATTCAGTTTGGAAATGTCTCTCGATAGTGGTTACGGTAGTGAAGTTGAAGAAATATTCGACAGTGGTGGTGAAGATTACAATGGAACTCTAAATGCAATAGACAGAGCATTGGAGTAATACAAAATGGCTGCTCGAAACGAACATCAATTGCTGTTGATGGCATTCCCCATGCCATCTTATGAAATTCGATGTGGCCTAAGTCCATACAGAGACTTCAGCCCATGCATAATTTTGAAGCAGCAGTTCTCCATTCGTTCCATCAATTTAACAAGTTAAATGCAACAAATGAAGGAAAATTTATTCGAATCACAAATCGATGAAGATGTAGACGAATATGATCCAATTACAACACGTTGCGGGAATTACATTTACGTCACACAGTACATCGAAAGTAATACCAAATAAGTTTCCATTTCCAAGGACACCACGAACATGGAGCTGTTTCAACGAGATGAAAACGAGATCCTGAATACTCACCTTAGTGTGCTCTCTGACCGTATCGCTATGCTGGATGCTTTGAACTTTTGTGATTATTATCGAGGTGTTTTCAATATAATAAAATCATGGTTACGTGAGAATAAAACTAATTTAACTTTGGAAGAAATCATAGAAGGTTTTTGTCAAGCTTCAGCTCTAGATAGTCTGTATGCTAATGCTTTACGTGAATATTTATTTTATTATAAACAAAAAATAGTGTATGATTTATGTAATAAATGAGGAAATGTTGTAACATTTGTTTCATTCAATGTATAAAGTGAAGAAAAATCAGCTTTAAAAAGTTACTTGATTGAATAAAACACCAAAATTTCAATATATATTTTATTCAAATTTTATCAACGTGTGTGCACAACAATAAATTAGCATACAAAATTTCAATATATTTCATTCGAATTATATCAACGTGTACATGTACAATAATAAATACAAAAACTGAAATACTCAAACATATTTCTGTCTGCAGTCAATTCTTGAAAAGTTGGTGGTCTCCTACCGCTGTTGAAAATTCTCAGAGTAACACACACCTATCAGTTCATATTCAAACAAAGACAGAATATATCAATTAACCACATCAACAGAAATAAAATTCAAATGATAACCCCATTTCAAGTTATAGTCCCCCAAGGTAAAGTGTCAGATGATTTGGGGATTAATTTTCGTTTATCGTCGTGTGGACTCAAGCCTATTTTCATCTGCTTGATACTGAAAACGTTGTGAGCGTATGATCGAATAGTAAACTGCTCACAAATTTTTTCTTTAGAATTTATGAGACAATCGATATAATCTTTGAAATCAATTCTATTTTTGACTACATTATATCGAATTCCCTTTGATTTTTTGATAACTTTTCCACCCTGCACTTTGTAGGTGTACATTTTGGAACGCAACCCTGCAAAGTGCGTGATGATTTTACCATTTGCTTCATCTTTCATTAACCCAGGAATTTTTTTATTCACAAGTGGAATTTGAAACTTATTATCGGACGAATATTCGAAAGTATCGAATTTTGATAGGTTATTTTTGATGAGTTTTTGATAGACATCTTCACACATTATTTCGTAGATGAAGCTATCTGTATCTGTATCTGTATACATCAACTTGCAATTTTCTATACCTACAGTGGGCACCATGAAATCGTAATGGAAATCAAACATGCATGTTTTTGAAATATCTAAAATTGCCATTCCGATGTACAGAGGTTTATTGAAAACAAATTCAGTCTTTTTCAATTCAATAACCACCAAGTCTGTATCGAAAACGGTTCGACTCTGAAATCGAGGGCTCGCAATTGAATTTTTGGCGCCATAAGGACCGTTCCAGGAATTCATAAGTTTGACCACCCTGTGTAACCGAATGTTTTCCATCGTGTTTCCAAAAACAGCATTAATCATTAGTTTTTGCCAAAAGAACTGGTGGCTGCAGCCCTTAGACGAGTATTCAACTCGATATAGGGACGCAGCCATGCAGATTGTTTGAATTTCTCAACCCGATGAATTTTGGTTAGAATCAAATCGTTTTTCAATGCTTGTTTCAAGTTGCGATAATGCAAAATATATTTATTTTTATTATACAGGGTACCCATTAATTTTTTTGTTTGGAATTTGGTGGTGCCTGATGCTCTGGACAAAACCGAAAAGCTTTATACGAATCATGTAATCTCTCAGGGTATTCCAAATCAACTTCCAATATGTAGCCTTCTGAAGAATTGTCAGGAATTTCAGTTACATCTTTGTCAAAATTTTCCACCCAGTGAAAAACGTCGTGAGGTAAAAATTCTGACATTGCCAATCCATATAAATTATTGACGTCTGAATATAAAAGATATTTCGGAGGTTTTTCGAGATTGTATGCTTCCATATATTTATTATTTGCTTCAGAATATCTATTTGAACAAACCGATATTCCGCCCCTTATCCCCTTTTCTACAAACATAATCATGTCAATGTCTTTTAGAATCTGTAATTTACACTTCGTATACTTCAACATGGCATCCCACGTGTAACCAGGCATAGTATAATACCATGCGGGGTCCAACCTTTAATTTGCCATGCTTCTTTGACGGAAATTCTCAAAAACGTCTGCCGGTAATGAAATATCTGTTGTCAAATATAGGTCCGCATACGATCCCAAATTTGTAATTTCGAATGATACCCAAACATTTTGTGCGTGAGTATATTTCTCTTCTGTTATGTATTCATCATTCAATTTATTATAGAATTCTTCTCGTGATGATAACTCGGTGATGTTCAATTTTTCCATGCTATCTATATATTCATACGGAAATACTCCCTTCCTGGTGAGAAGAGCAAATTTCTCCTCATCTAAATGATTAAATTCATTTTTTTAATTTCCAAATTTGATCCAATGTGGATACTAATTCATCCAACGATGTTCCCATGAATCGAAAAGAATCTATAAATCGAAATTTAAGTTTAGTTTCAGCATCCTTCTGTGTAAAGAAAATGTATTTTTCTTCATTTGAGGGAAGTATGCTCACACAACCTTTTTTTGCGATATCTCTGATAATGAAGTGACTGTCGTATCCTGAAAGATTATGAAAAGTAATGGTTACCACGAATAATTTTCGAAAGTTGACATTACAGGGGGCTTGGTGGGCAAAACCGCGGAACGCCCATGTATAGTGATCGTGATCGTACACGATAACATCTTTGGGGGCGAAGGGTTTTTCGCAAATATGACAAGTCATTGCAGCACCGATATTATTCAAAGGCACTGTCATCGGCTCAATATTCCTAATTTTAGATTCAACAAATTCTGCAATATCAGACAACTCATCGGCAAACCATTTCATACAGTCTTCACCTCGAAAGCTTTTGAAATGAGAGAGACTGTCGTCATAGGAACACTTGAAGTAGTAGCCTGCACTGAAAGGTATATGTTTTTGGTATTTTGTAGTTTTGTTAGATATGCTTTCATTACATTTCCCAACAGTGACTCGAAATCAGCAAAAATTATAAACGGACATTTTTGTTTATGAACATAATTTCGAAATTCCACATAACCGGATATAGGAAAGAAAATTTTACAATCATTCACTTTTTCGCACAAAACAGTATGATCATTTAATTTTTGCTGACTTGAAAAATAATTAAGGTATCTATCACAAAAGATTTTTTTCTTGCAATTTTTGTCCAGTTGTCTACTTAATAATCGAGACATGTCTTTGATCCAACAATAATGGAATTTAATTTCAGTCTCGTCATCGTCATTAATGGTTGGAGCCTCATAATCATTCAGTTTTGGAAAATATTTGTCTTGAATTAATAACAGATTAACATGTCTGCCTCGTTTTGTTGTCGTGAGTCTGGCAGGTACCACTACAAAAAATGATTTTTCTTCTGCTTGATTTAATTCCAAAGTGTAAACATTCACAGAAATATCATTAAGTTTCTCAAATTTGGAAATTTGATGTAAATCCATTGGAGTATTCAGCCATGTAGTATTCAAAACTGTAGAATAGTGTGGATATTTTGACACTCTTTGTGGATGTTTCGCTACAGGATACAAGGCGCTAATAATACTCCAATAGAAGCACATTTCGTCATCGTTTCGTACATTAATGCATGCCTGCTTTCTTGCGATTTCTTGCGGCAGTGGAATGAAAGAAGAACCGTTACCAATCACATATTTATTAATTGCTACTTTCAACAAAAGAATTTTACTCAAAGCCCACCTCGACTGTTGCTCTTCGAATTCGACTAATTCATTCAATGTAACATCCACAGCGTTTTCATTGTACCAAGCAGCCAAGTCAGTGCTTGAATCGATAACTTTATTTGGCGTACTGAAATATTTGCGATCAACAATTTCCCCATCATTTGATTCTTTAATAAAATCCCCTGATAAAGTAAAATTAACTTTGAGGCATGACATTTGTTTCAAAATTTTGGAAATCTCACGTTTGAATAATGGAAAAACATCGTCTAGAAACTTTTTAGGATCTTTATGAGTTAAATTGATGATTACTTTCGTTGTTACTATACTATTGAAAACATTGTTAATATTCAGCCACTTCACCGTAGTGCTTCGTCGTTTCAAACCCGAGCCTATACGTTCATTATTCATCATTTTTATAATCACTTCGAAGCGTTTCAATTTCCCAATTTGTGTAATTATTTTCTTTTTTTCCCCAACCGACAATTTAATTTTTTTCATAGCTAAACCGCATTTCTTTATATGTTTATTAATAAATTGTAAAGCTTGTTTGACAACATGATCCGAATAATTATCATTGATTTGTAAAATGTATTTATCAATTACCGACTTGATTTTTGGAAAATCGACCATTTGGATTTTATTTATTGACATGACTCACCGATATTTTGTTCACGAATGAAATTCTAGGTGTTATGAGTCGGTTTTGGAAGCTGCAGAGAATTGAATTTCGTTCTGTGGACACTGTTGGGATGGTTGTGGAAGCTGCTGTAATTTGAAACTCGTCCTGGAAAGGTTGCAAAGTTGGATTTGGATGTAGTTGTTGAGATGACTGAACTGATACTGCACACGTTGATGTAGTGTTCTGAAATAAATTTGATTTTCAATGCAAATATACACCAGAGAAAAATAAAATTCAAGATTGGGGGTAATGTGTTTCATGGAGTGATTGTGAAAAATGAGCGAGCTACAGTTAAAATTAAAAAAATCAACTGTCATTCGAAACAACGAATTTAAAACACATATTTTGCAAGTACTAAACATATAAAAAATATTGAAAACACTTCTTTATGCGGATCATATCTATGAATGAAAAACTTTTTGAGTCGAACAAAAAATATAGTATACAACCACAAACTCTATACATATATTGAACAAAGAAAAAATGCAGTACTAACCTTTATTTCGTACAATTTCAAATGAAACAACACGCCAGCGTATTTTCCTGATACAAATTTCTTCTAAATGGGGGTGATACCTCTCCGTCACTCGGTGTGGTAACAAATTGTTGTTGTTGTTAATTGGTTCCCTCTTCACGACTGAATTTGAAGTTCAGGAAATCCACCTGCGAGAAACCAAAAATAAAAAAACAATGTTTCAAATTATACGAACACTATCTCAATAAACGACAACATGAATGAAAGTTATTCGTAACTCATTATGCGTTTTATTCAACTAGAAAGCTGGTTACAAAATGAGCTTCTGTTTACTACATAATAAATGTGTATATAGACAAGATATGGCATTGTCAAAGGCAACTGGATAAAATAAGAGAAAATTTCTTATTCAGCTTGGATGATTCTAACATCAAAACGAATTGTACGATACAATAATTACTGTAAGAGATTAGCGGTTCTTATCTTTTATTCATTATTGAAGATTGAGAAATATCAGTAATTGTTATTTCTTATCTTCTGATGTATGTAGGATAAAAATAGTTGTCCAGGGTTGTCTTGAGGAATACGTAAATAACTCTGAACCGTTTTGTATTACAAAATAATTGAAAAAAACGTTAATCCTCAAAAACTATGTATAGAAAAACACTCAAGTATATTGTTCTGAGAAAAACTTTGAAAAATTAATGATAATTCAACAACAACTCTCACGACCTTTGAATCAAATTACATTTGAATGAATTCTTTTGTGGAAGAGTCAAAAACGAATGAAAAATCTTGCAATGAAAATCCATAAAGTGAACATGAAAAACACTTACTTTCAGATAAAATCGTTGCACTTGTCACTAGTATCACTGATACAACTAACTCATCATTTCGCCCCGCAGGAGGTATTTATAGGAATATAAGTGATGACATATTTCAAAATCGAACGAAGAGCCTTTGTTCCGTCGCTTTGAGAACTGCAAATCTCTGTGTGCTGATTCAGCATTCACAGTGATCAATGCCACCTTGGATAAGAATAGGAAAATAGGTGATGACATATTATGCAATCAAACAAAGGGCCTTTGTTTCGTCACTTTGAGCCACGTGTCTGGCTTTATCGATAAGTGATAGTGATAATGCTGCATACCTATATTATATGTTTCTATCAACTTGGAATGAAACAACATTTACTCAATAAAAATAATAATTTTTTTTATTCAATTTCATAATTGTTGTACAACTCTAATCAAAAATTTTTCTCTAGCCTTGTTGCGTTTTCTGGAACAAATTCAACAGTGTTTTTTTTAAATGACGAAGATCTTGAAATATCTTTTTCAATTCACATTTGAATGGTGTATTCTTTGGTATTGCGCCTGCGCAAATACCCTCATCGACTGATGTCGAACTAATCGATTTCCATTGTTTACACTAGCCTTCACGCAAATTTCCTTAGAATTTCACCCACATTCGGTACGTTTACATATTGAACAGAAATTATATTCTACATATACATATTCTACACTCTGAGGCTGGACCACTTTGTCTTGAATGTGTAAATCATACAACTGCTTGAGAACCATTTTCTTCTTCTCATATAATTGAATATCATTACTCATCTGTTGGACACGTCTCTCAAATTCCTCTACTTTACGTCTGTATTCTCTGAATGTCATTTTATTACTGATTTTTGTTTACCAACGACGTACGGAACATCGTTTTCCTTCGAAACTATGCAAAACAACGTATATTGAAATGTCATTGTCGAATACTTCGCTCCCCCATCATCCATAGATATTCTAATAAGTCCGCTCACTCTCAGCAGCGACCCAAATCATCACCCTCCGTCCTCGCGCGTCCCTTGCCTGGCCGGTCGGTCGTCAGTGCCCGTCTGACGGGGGAGCCAGTTTAACAGAGTGTCTCCGATTGAACAGTTCGCATCGTTCCGGCCAGTTATACTTAGTGCGTAAAATAAACATTTTATTGGAACTTTTATTCTTGTAGTTATTTGAACATTTTTTATTGTTGTGACGACTTCTCACCGTACCTTTTGCAGTGTGGATTCTTGTGATAGTTTACGTGAAAATATTTTATTTTTTCGATTCCCCAAAGATGCCACAAGGTAATAAATTCATCAAATACATAATGTCAGTTATAGGTCAAAAATGTTTCGGTAGTAATGTGATTTAGATACTATTTATAACTAATGTTCAAACTATATTTCGCAGGTGTCAGCAGTGGAAAAAAGCATTTGGTTTTGTTGGAGACCACAAATATGCTAACTTAACACCTGAGCAAGCCTACATTAGAATACGAGTTTGTAAAAAACATTTTGACGATGAATCCTTCACTTCCTCTGGAAAACATTTACTTACCACTGCTGTGCCCTTAAAGTTTCCAACAAAATTGGACGGTAAGAAATTTTCCACTTCACAAGCATGGAATATTTTTTTGAATGAGTTATTTTCAGGTAATGATCAAAACAATGACAATCCAGGTCCCTCCAGCGTATTAGCTCCTTCAAAATTAGATGCGTGTACACAAACAGATACATGTCAATATGATCAACACTTGACGCCTGACCCTCGTAGACACACTTTCGAGTAAACATATTGTTCGCGCTGCTGACTGACCCTCGTATAACGTATTTCTGCTGGTAGCCGCATGATTTACGACCGCTCGCAAAAAAAGCGGCATATTTTACCCACATCAAAGGAGTTACCAGACTTATTAGAATATCTAAGGACGATGGCTCCCCCATTGCCCGCACGTTGAGTCCACAACGCTTAACCTCTCGATACTTTTGGATCTCCTCTTTTTCCTGATGATGCTAACTTGGTTAACAAAGATACGAGACGTAGTGCCCTTTTGGCATGTTGGAATGTTAGACTTCTGTTGAACCGACATGTTTTTTCTTAAATATATTTCGACGCACCCTGTACCCTTCGACGTCATGTTTCTTTTCAATGATGTATTATGGGACACCCCGTATACAATGACGGATCGCAGGTTAAGTTCTCATATTATAAAATATATCATTTTCGCGCTTCCAATTTTCGTCGAGTATTTCACGCTTAATTTTCAAACCGGCAACGCTACATTACTACATAAACATTGATTCATTGTACAACTGGCAACACCTGCTTGCACTAGCAACCGGTAAATCTCGATACCATCTCCATCTCTCTTTGCATCGATTACGTCACACGTGTCTCTTGCTGTTAGATACACATACACATCTTTACATGAAATATTAATTATTTCCCAAATCTAAGTATATTTTCCTATCTTCAATATGATAATGACGATTACATTCTACGAAAATAAAAAAAATGCTGTCAAGTATAATGAATGAGTCAATTTCGGTCCCGACAAAACTAACGCAAAAATAAAAATGCTGTCAAGTATAATGAATGAGTCAATTTCGGTCCCGACAAAACTAACGCTATAAATACCCAACATTCGCAGTTAACTTCAATATCTTAAGATGGTGTAGAGACTAAGGACAATGTCTACTGCGCGGACAATCCAGGTTCGAATCTTATAACTATGAACTTTTTTAATTAAAATCACGTGACAAGGAGGTCTGAGCGCTGATGCGGAATCCCAAGGGGGCCGAGGGGTGAGGAAGAGTCGCAAGAGGGCCTGAGCGGTGATGTGGAGTACTGAGGAGGCCGAGTTCCATGTTTGAATCGCTACGATACTCGTTCCATCCTGCATCGATGACGTCACACGTTTTCCCCACTCCTGTTTGAACCAAAAATTGCAGAAAGTTCAGCTCCATAAGAAAATACATGAGATTTTGGGCTCGTACATACGTTGTTCATCTTCTTAGGAGTCGAAAAGGAAAACTCTCCACATCCGACGATGATTCTGAAACAGAATCGAACGGCCATGAAGATGAGAAAAACAGGACGAATTTCATAGCCTGGAAGACGTGAGACATCTTAGGAAGAAGCCTCGAAGATGGTTGGGCAATTATCTTCCTATTCCGAAAAGAGATGTTGAAATCATGAAGAAATTCCGATCATTCCGTCATACCATTAGGATAAGTAAAATGAGTATTTTTGTTTCAGTGAATGAAAGTTCATGTGAGTTCAATGAAAATAAACGTGATTTTATAAAAACTGTCGTACTTTGCTCTAATTTGAAAATGCTTTCCTATGTTCAACTTAGTTTCAGTTTTCTTCTGGAATCACTGGGTTTCGATGGAAATAATAAGGAAAAAGAATTCGATACATTTCAGTTCTTCGTTCGAAATATATTTTGAGTTATTAAACCCAGCCAGTATTGAGTATCAGATTCATTGTAGCACACCCTCACATGGATGGAAATGTGAAAGTTCACTAGTACCCACCATCAAATGACATTCAGACGTCAATCTAAACTACATGATTAAGTGAAATTTCTCCTTTTTCCATATTCATTTCCACCAATCTTTCGGTGGAGACGTGTTGCCGTAGGCCACGAGTGCTGACTTCGGTCTACCACACCGATCAAGTTTCATCGTCTATATAACGTCATAAATTGTATGAACTATAGGATTTCAAAGAAGTTAAACTTTTATTGACTTTTTCTTCAAGTAAGTATGAAAATAACATGAAAGAGTGAATAATTATAAATGAAAAAAGAAAATTTTAAAGCCTACGTATTATAATTGCGATGCACCCATTCTAAGGTTGAACTCAGTCTCTGGCTTCATCTTGACTGGAACATTCCATACAGAAGATAGTCACGTGTTCCAAACATAGAAATTTATTGCAGTCTTGACAGCGGTATTTGGTCCTTCTGTTCTTCTTTGAACTACAGTTAAAACATCTTCCGAAAATATTTTCTGTGTCGCGATTTGCCTCTGCTACTTCTAATTTACAAATCTTACATATTCGAACTCTAAGAGGTCTTGGTAAATTTTGAGGCATTGCACGGATTTTAAAATGTGGTTCGATCAGACACAACGCAAGATTTTCGAGAAATTGGCGTCTAACTACTCTGCTCTGGGGTTTGTTTGCACAAAAGATAACTTGCGAATTGATTCCAGATAAATTTAGCAAACTGTAAAAAATTACCATTTACCATTTTCGAGTAGCTCTTGCAGTGTTATAAGATGCACATAATTTGTCCACTACGTCAACCCCCCCTTTAGTACGATTATAGTCAATAATTATATCTAGTTTTGAACTAGTCCCATCGATTTTATCGTCACTGTGGCAAGTGGAGATCAAAAGAACATTTTTCTCCTTTTTTGGTACATAGGAAACGAGAGTACAATCTTTCCTAAAACCGAACATACTGGAACCAATTGGACGACTTTTTCCTTGAACAGATTCAGGCGGTATCTCCTTTTTGTTTTTTCGTATAGTCCCAATTGTTGTTAGGCGTTGTATAAGTTTTTCAGCTAGAGGAATACTTGTGAACTAATTATCGGTTGTAATATTCCGACCAGACACGTGAATTGGTTCAAACAACCTATCGACTAAAGGAAGTGTCCATGTATTTTGAGCAAATGGACCATATGGTTGAGTACCAACATATACTTCTGAATTAGAGGTATAAAATGTTTTTGAATCGCAAAGTGCAAAAATTTTAGTCCCATATTTATTGGGTTTATTTGGCATGTACTGCCGAAAAGAACAGCGTTCACGAAAAGCCTCAAGTTTTTCATCAATTGTAACTTCTTGTGACAAATTATGATTTCGTTTACAGTTATCAATAAATTTGTTGATGAATATCCTTATTGGGGCTAATTTGTCAAGAGCTCGTCTCTCTGCCCTTGTTTCTAAATCATCAAATCTGATATAGCGCAAAAGAATACGAAATCGTTGGAGTGACATAGTCAAACGATATATTCCAGCAGAGGTACCATCAGTTTTGAATAAATCTTCTGTGTTCAAATTATTATTCTTCTTCACTCCACTGAATGAGAGCAGTCCTAAAAGTGTCTCTCTCTCTTCTCTGGTGGTAGGTCTTGTATATGTTGCCCGGTTATATTTATGTAATACGCTCTCCTAATAAGGATTGGTATTAGTAACTATAATGTTTATCATATCATTGTCAAACAAATTTCTCAAAATATCTAATGAATCTGTTATTTGTTTCAGAGGGCCCCTCACACACGGGAGTTTCATTCTTATTATATTCTCAGAGGGAGTTTTCACATTGCGCTTGATCCATTTAGTAACTTCATCTTTACCAGTAAACGATGGTTCTTGGACTATCTTCTTTTTTTGAGGAGGCTGTTCTTCTTCCTCTTCTTCACTCTCTAGCTCTTCTTCTGTGTCGCTGTTATTCTTCTCTTCTTCCAAACGATCTTCCATATCTTCTTCCTCTTCAACAATATCCTCAACAGTTAATTCCATGAGGGCCATCAGTCGTTCTTGTTCACGCTCATGATCACCCATTTTCTTCAAATAATAAAAATATATTGAGTTATGAACTATAATTTTCATTATCTTCTATCATACTTACAGAAGTTTGCGAATTATTATATTTTTCTTCAATAACAATTCCCCAACCGCAACAGTGACTTCGGTTTACGACACCGAAACTTGACATAACCTGTTCATAAATTATTTTGACAACACACCACTTCGTCTTAGTATCTAACGGAAAGTAACTGAGAGATACATGGAGGGAATTGTAAATATTATCCCCCACTCAAAAGTTATGGAAGGGGATGTGACGCATCGGTGTGAGAAACCGTACGTCACCACTGGAAGGTTAAATACTTGATGAGTCAATGAAGTGTGACATTATGAGTATATGAAATCGGAGTGCCCCTCTGAATGAAATCAATACGGGTAAATAAGTAGTGAGACAACATTTAGGATCTGTGGATTTGTTATAAGTCATTTTGTTCAGTGTCAAATATTCGAAGGCAATATGGGGAATCCGTTGCTGCTAGTAACAGGCGGTTAATCGACAGAACGAATTCGATTTCGGAAGCGATTACGAAATTGAAAATTACAACGGAGGAAATAGACATCACCAATACATTTCTCGACTGTTCAGTGGAACATGAACTAGTGAATATTTTTGTTACTGAATTCAAAACGATGGAGAACCCAAAATTGCCTAGAGACTTCTGCAGTCTTATAACAAAACCTATAAAAATTACGAGTAGAGAAAGGAAACTCTCCACAACCGACGATGATTCTGAAACAGAATCGAACGGCCATGAAAATGAAAAAAAAACAGGACGAATCTTATAGCCTGGAAGACGTGAGACATCTAAGGAAGAAGTCTCGAAGATGGTCGGGCAATTCTCTTTCTATTCCGGAAAGAGATGTTGAAATCTTGAAGAGATTCTAATCATTTCGTCATACCATTAGGATAAGTAAAATAAGTATTTTTGTTTCGGTGAATGAAAGTTTATGTAAGTTCAATGAAAATAAACGTGAATTCATAAAAACTGTCGTACTTTGCTCAAATTTGAAAATGCTTTCCTATGTTCAAATTAGTTTCAGTTTTCTTCTGGAATCGATGGGTTTACATGAAAATAATAAGGAAAAAGAATTCGATACATTTCAGTTCTTCGTTCGAAATAGATTTCGATTTATTAAACCCAGCCAGTATCGAGTATCATTGTTGCACACCCTCATATAGATGGAAATGTGAAAGTTCACTAGTATCCATCATCAAATGACATTCAGACGTCAATCTAAACTACATGATAGAGTGAAATTTCTCCTTTCCCCCATATTCATTTCTACCAATTAAATACTTGATGAGTCAATGAAGCGTGACATTATGAGTATATAAAATGGAAGTGCCCCTCTAAATGAAATCATTACGAGTAAATTAGTAGTGAGACGACATTCGAAATCTGTGAATTCGTTATACGTCATTTTGTTCAGTGTCGAATATTCGAAGGCAATATGGAAGAATCTGTTGCTGCTAGTAACAGGCGGTTAATCGACAGAACGAATTCGATTTCGGAAGCGATTTCGAAATTGAAAATTACAACGGAGGAAATAGACATCACCAATACGTTTCTCAACTGTTCAGTGGAACATGAACTACTGAATATTTGGGTTACTGAATTCGAAACGATGGAGAACTCAAAATTGCCTAGTGACTTCAGCAGTCTTATAGGAAAACTTATCAAATTTAGGAGTCGAATAGAGAAACTCCACATTCGACGATGATTCTTGAACAGAATCGAATGGCCATGAAGATAAGAAAAAACAGGACGAATCTCATAGCCTGGAAGACGTGAGACATCTAAGGAAGAAGTCTCGAAGATGGTTGCGCAATTCCCTTCCTATTCCGAAAAGAGATGTTGAAATCATGAAGAAATTCTGATCATTCCGTCATACCGTCAGGATAAGTAAAATGAGTATTTTTGTTTCAGTGAATGAAAGTTCATGTGAGTTCAATGAAAATAAACGTGATTTTATGAAAACTGTTGTACTTTGCTCTAATTTGAAAATGCTATCCTATGTTCAACTTAGTTTCAGTTTTCTTCGGGAATCACTGGAATCAGTCTTTGGGAATGGCTTTCGATGGAAATAATAAGGAAAAAGAATTCGATACAGTTTTTCGTTCGAAGTAGATTTTGAGTTATTAAACCCAGCCAGTATTGAGTATCAGATTCATTGTTGCACACCCTCATATGGATGGAAATGTGAAGGTTCACTAGTATCCATCTTCAAATGACATTCAGACGTCAATCAAAACAACATGATAGAGTGAAATTTCTGCTTTTCGCCATATTCATTTCTACCAATTGAATACTTGATGAGTCAATGAAGCGTGACATTATGAGTATATAAAATGAAATTGCCCCTCTAAATGAAATCAGTACGAGTAAATTAGTAGTGAGACCACATGCAGAATCTGTGTATTTGTTATAAGTCATTTTGTTCAGTGTCAAATATTCGAAGGCGATATGGAAGAATCCGTTGCTGCTAGTAACAGGCGGTTAATCGGCAGAACGAATTCGATATCGGAAGCGATTTAAAAATTGATAATTACAGCGGAGAAAATAGACATGGTAGGGGGAGGCCCAGAAACGGCTGTAATCTACTACTTACACTCTTGGATTGGAAGTAACGTATCGTCATCCAGAACTCCTTCAAGTAGAAGAACAAGGATATCATTAGATATGACGAAAAAAGTTACATTCGGTAAAGTTAACATTCATTTGCTCTACTCATGAAATTACATTTATCTAGCGGTGAGACGCAGCCCATGGGAAGAATTAGGGCGTGGCCAAGGGATTTCTACGTCGTATTGGAAAATCTGCCACATGTTTAAATCATATTTTAGATATTAATCATAGAAACAAGGTATATGAACAAATTGAATACTTATATATTCACATTATTTATTATTTTTTCCTTACATTTCAATATCTTTTTTATTTATCCAAGAATTATGCGATGAATCGAATCCTTACCATTCAACATACAACTTGTCTCCCTTTCTTCGAATAACTTTTTCTACTAGATGAATATCTGGATACTTGGTTCGTTGTAATTCCTGAGTGTAAAATCCACCCTGTATCTCATTATTTCCAGAATCTTCTAAGATGTATGTGGTAGGGTTAGTCAACTTTACTTGTTTGTCCTCAAACACTTCAGTGGTCCAATTTGGAGTATAAGACTTATTGAAAGCATGTCGATATTTGAATATGCGAACCTGGTCTTCTTTCTTGAACATGGGTTTTTTTGGGTAGAAAGTTTTCAGATGTTGGAATGAATTGATAAATTTTGCATTTCTTTCATTTATTTTACTTGGTATCGCATTAGTTGTTGAATTTTTAGTGTTGTATTTTTTTCAATTTCAGGAAGAATGTTGATCCATTCATGAGATCCTTTATAGCTGAATTGTTTTCATAAGTTTTCAAAGTTTTAATCACACGTTCACAAATACTAGCTTTCAAATTTGAACAAGTACTATAATGGTTTATATCATATTCCTGCATCAGATTTTGAAAGTCCTCATTGTAAAATTTTTTTCCCATATCCCGTTTTCCTTTTCACTGGTACCGTCCAAACATATTTACTAAAGAAATTTAAGAATTTAATTATATCCTTTGTTTTCTTCTGCAAATTGATTCACAATAGCCAGATGGGCCTGTATTAGGTCATTTAAATTTTTAATTACAACATGTCGCCTTTTGTAATTTTTTCTTACTGGTTTATGGAGTTCCGATACAATCTGCCATTCACTCATTTTATACTATCGGACACTGTAATAATATCTCAATAAAAATTGTTAGAGACGTTCGTAGTTTAATAATCATTTCATCCCCCTTGACGATAGATGTGTTAACGAGTTGATGAAAGTTGTATGTTGTATCATTATTTATCAAAACGTCTCCATCTTTGTTATCTCCATCTTGTGCTTCTCTCTTCATTTTAGAAGACTTGGGAAATTTGAATGAAAAACCATTTTCATTTGCTTCAGAATGTGTTATGCTTTCTATCTTGGCAGACATGGGAAATTTAAAGACTGTACCTCCATTATCTAATATATAATAATTTTTATTTAAACTGATATTTTTTTCACCTTTCAAGCGAATTAAAACTTCAACGTGGAAATCAAAAGAATCACAGACATAAAATAGAAAATTCAATTGTTGTTGAAGAGGTGATTTTAATAATGCTTCTTCTTCTACTTCACGTTAAAGTTTTGAAAAATATCGATTAAATCTATTCAAAGGCATTATAGAATAAATTGAAAGTTTAACCTCGAGAATGTTATTGTGAGAGATACAACACTCTGTCTTTAGAATCGTTTACAAGTCGAATGAGAAAAAGTAGGGAAGTTTAGAATATATACAGGTTGGAATTGTTGTCGATTACTAAATGAGTATGTACTCAGTAGTAGTGGTACAGAAAAAATTTGTTGTATTTGTAGAGCTATCAAGTTACAATACTCACCGTACCACTGTTTCGTTAGCAAACCCATTTTGCTCCTTGGCTATGTATGCAGATAAGACCTATCATAGTGATAACTAGATTCATAAACGACCCTGGTGGAATTTTGAATTCACCTATACGTGAAACCTTTTGACAAGAACAGAAAGGAATTGGAAAATAAACATTATAAAGATTATCCAAAAATTGAATCGTTTTAAATGTGGCAAATGAAAAAAAGACTAATTCATAGGATGAACAGGCGGAAATTCAGAATCCATGTTATGTGTCAGATCTTAGAAAGATTATGAATCTGCAAGAAGGAAAGAATCAATATTCAATATATCATTCACTTTTCTCCAAGGGGCATTGAATTATACAAATTCAATGTAAAAATTATTGGACGCAAGTTTGTTTGAAGTTTCTAAAGGAAATTGAATAGTGCCACCTATTTTGAAAATATTATGGCACAAAAAATTGTCTAAAGTATCGTTTTGTTTCTGATAGGATATTTTCAATGCACTGGGGAAATATTGAATATTTTCAACTTTTCCTCTAATCGGAATCGTATAAGTAGGTAGTAGTATTATTGTCTAATATATAATGAGTTTGACTGGAAGAAAGGTTTTTTCTACCGCGAATAGTTAATATACAGTGTCACCATTAAAGTACGCACCATATGGAAAACTTTTTTTTCGAAAAGTTTCAATGAAGTTTAACTCCGGCACTTGTTTGTGCTTTGAATTTTACTTGAAATGATGCGGCCATCTGCGACCCACTGACGTTCAGTGTTTGTTAAATTCAAATTTTTTTTGAAAAAAATTGAAAAAGTGCATTTCTAGATCGAATTCAACATGAGTTACTCGAAAAAGTTGTGTCTACGGCAATTGTGATTGAAACTTTGCACCAGTCATGTTGAAATTTTTATAGCAAATTTTTAATTTCTCTCTGAAGTTGTCCGTATAAGTAAAAATGTATCAGAAACGTTAAACTCCATGATGAGTTTGTTATGTATACATGAATTGATGACAATTAACGGAACTTGTTTTTTAAAATAAAGGGGATATCTGTCAAAAATAAGCAGAACGTTAACTTCATCCTAGTTGCATAAAATTTGGCATATGAAATTGCTGCCGTAGACACAACTTTTTCAAGTAACTTTTTGTTAAATTCGATCTAGAAATGCACTTTTTCAGTTTTTGAAAAAAAAAAAGTTTAATTTGACAAACACTGAACGTCAGTGGGTCGCAATTGACCGCATCATTTTGAGTTGAATTCAAAGCACAAACAAAAGCCGAAGTTAAACTTCATTGAAACTTTTCGGAAAAAAAGTTTTCCATATGGTGCGCACTTTAATGGTGACACTGTACATTTCCTGTGGAATCTAGAAGGTTGACAAATATAAAATGGTAAATCTGTTTATGGTGGTTTTTCTGTAACGATATCTCCTGAAGAAAAGGAAGAAGAAGAAGAATTGGTGGGAAAATGTTGATTGAATTTGTTCAGTGGCATTTTGATTATTAAGACAAAAAAGTAAAACACCATACATTTATAAAATTATTGCACCTTCACGTAACTCTTTAATGATTGAAATAATTTCATTGTTTTGACCGGTAGTGTTGCCAGCTGCTTCGGAATTAACTAGCAAACGTCATCTATCTACTAGTTCATTATAGTCATCAAAATATCTATAATCAATAGGTTTAATATCATATTTCATCATCATTGAAATTATAAAGATGTTGAAATTGAACCAAATGTGGGAGTGACTACACCTCTGGATAGAAATATTGATATTGAACCAGATCTAAGATGAGTTTTCGGTAAATGAGGTATAGTAATGAGGAAATACTTCTCCTTGATATCTTCAGGAAATTTTCTAATTGGTAAATCAGCATTATTTTCACGACGATATGCATTAGTTCTTTTTACAATATCTACATAATTTTCAGCGTTTTTGGTGGTGTTAGCTTCGGGACTTTTCAGAAAGAGTGAATCGTAAAGACCTACCGTTCCTTTGTAAGTTAGATTTTCCACATTTACATTAGCTCCGAAAAAACCAACTTCAGAGTCTCCTTTATAAAATTTGTCTTCTATCGGATTATGGATAAGCCCCAAGATATGATCATATTTACTTTCAGTATCTTTCATCGTGCCTTCGATATAATCTCTGGGTAGTGTTGCTTCAAATTGGTCTAAGTATTCCTGAAGAACATCTGAATTTATGTTTGTATGATAGAATTGAGAAAGGGTATCATCAATGAATTGATATTCTCTTGTTCTATCCGGTATTTCCCCCTCTTCATTGCGTGTTTTCATATGTTTCTTCTTTTCTCAAAAAACTCGGTATTTCCGTTGGAGTTACCTGTTTAGGAGTGGGTGATAAAAATGTTAATTGACTATATGATTTTGGTGTTTTTTTTTTGTCTCAATTTCTGTCAACTCTTCCAATTTCTCCGGTTTGATGGGTTTCGGTGCCGCCATCTCATCTAATGTTGAAACCAATTGTGTTAAAGATTGAGTAATGGGTTGATATGATTTTTCCAATCGAGTTTGTGATTTCACTGTGTTATCCTTTATAATTTCATACTTTTTTCTCAGTGCATGTCTGGCTCGTACCAGTTGTATTGCTAATTGAGAATCCATTTCAACTGATTACATTTCAAAAATTTATCTTCATATATAAATGTATGTATCGAACTCTTTACTATACCTACCCGAAGATATATCAGAATCTATCAATAACAAAATAGTTAATATTTTTTTCCAACACGAAGGTGTCACATCTTTAAAATTTTAAAAGTTCATGTCAATATTTGCATGATCATCATAGATATGCTTCAAATTAGTGATGTATTGTGGAAATATCATCAACAAATTAGCATTGCCTCCAATGAGTTGTTTCGGTATAGCAGAATATGTTCGACAAATATAAAAACAATCTGTATGTTGATGTCGTTCGAAACGAAAATAATCGTGTCGAATATGATTAAAAAGTTAGTTTCAATGTTATCTGCAGAAGGTACATTTTTTTAGAGCTCATCAATGTTTTTCTTTTTGATTTTTAGCGGACACTGAATTATAACAACGATTGGAAAGTGGGGATCCTGGCATCAATTCTTTGGATACTGCATGCAAAGAACCCGACATTGCTTATTCTAAAAGTGAAATTCTTAGTGACAGACATCGAGCTGACGAAATATTGGAAAACAAAGCTTGGGAAAGAGCGGAAGAAGCTAAACTTGGAGAAAAGGCAGCTGCTTGGTTCATAACAACTGCAATGAAGAAAAAACGTAAACTTGGAATGGGATTGAAAAAGAAAAAATTAACGACGGAGCAAATAAAACGAATTATTCGTGCTCACAAAAAGGGAGGATTCCTACCGTTTTTACTTCCATTATTAGGTGCTCTTGGGGAAGTGGCAGGTGGCGGTGCGGGCATTGCGAGAGCAGTGAATGATGCTAAAACTAATCGTGAACAATTAGCTAAACAAAAAAGACATAACCCAGCTCTCGAACAACAACAAAAATCTGGAAAAGGATATTATCTAAGACCGAATGAAGGATATGGTCTACAGAAGAAAAAATAAAAAATGTCAAAAGGGTTTCAACAGCAGCAACTATACTGACAAAAACAAGGAAATGAAATTACCTTGACGTATTATGTCCGTTAGGGATCTCATCACGTATACAAAAATATTGAAAATTTCTCATTTCAGAGGTGTATTTATGCGCGATTCATTACCAAGGAGAATTGCATCGAATGAATCTGGTACAGTTGATCTTGATGTACAAAGGGGACCCGGTACCCATTGGACAGCATATGCGAAACGTAATAATAATGTCATCTATTTTGATAGTTATGGTAATTCACCACCTCCAATTGAATTGGCAGAATATTTCAGAATAGTGATGTTATTATTGAATACAATTATGATTCAACACAAAAAATCAATTCCTATCAGTGTGGACAATATTGTCTTAAATCATTATATAATCAATATAACTAATAAATATTACTTCATTTGTTTTTGAAACCTCAGTCATGTTATATAGGTTTAAACTTAGTGGAGATTCATCAATTTCAAGTGATACTTCCAACCCACCGTTATATCTGAACGAAAATGTTGATTATGAAATTGGATTGGTTAATTTTGATACATTCAATAATATACCAAATGTTAATGAAACGAATTCAAATTTGAAATTTCCACAGGGTCTTTTGAAATTGAAGAGATTACAAAAATTATAAAGAATAAGATGTTTAGAATAGGAGTAAAAACCATCGCACATATATTTGCAGACCCGGAAAGATTTACAGTTTCAATTAAATACACTGATTGGATCAATTTCAGTATTGATCGTTCAATTGGGAATCTATTGGGATTTGAAAAGACAAAATTCGAACCCAACAAACAATACACCTCACAAAATGAAGTTAATACAATTTGTTAGGCTGTTGATACAATTTGTATAGATTGTAAAATTGCAATAGGATCATTTTCACATGGAGAACCTGTTCATCTGATTCATCAATTTTTTCCACAAGTTCCAAATGGTTATAAAATAGTAGAGCAACCTCTAACAATACTTTATTATCCTGCGAGCATCAGAACCATAAACAATATAACCGTTAGGGTGCTGGATCAAGATGGTAATTTAGTGAATTTTCGTGGTGAAACAAATACTCTTCGTATACATCTCAGGAAAATTGAATAGATATGATGATACAATTCCAATTATTTCATCCATACAGAAACAATGAAAGACAACAGCGTTGTACAAAAAAGCCAGATGGTTCTTCACTGCCAAAGAAAACATTGTTAACACCAAAGAATCGTCAACTTTCAAATTCTCTCGGCTTTTACGTTATGATATAATGGATTTATTGAATGTAACAGCGATACAACCTTTGAAGATTATCAATTTCACACATATCAACTATATAACTCTGGAGCCCTCAACTATAATGATGAAGTTAGGATTTCTGTACAAGATTTAGATGCATACATACACACCTCCATATAACAGCTCAATCTATTTTGAAGGTAAAATATTAACGGATTAAAACAAAATGTCAACCAAATTTCAATTCATTGATAATGGTATAGCTTATTTATTCAGAGAACTCAGGTATGAATTGAATGGTGTAGTAATAGATTCTGTTCGGAACGTTGGCCTAGTTTCCACATTCATCATTAAACGAAAATGAAAGTAAACTAATGGAAAATGGAATATGATTCCCAAAAGATAATGATAAACTTTCAATCGATGACAAAGGAAATTTTCATATATGCATTCCATTAAAATATGAGAAAAGAATTAGTTCTCATCCGAGAATAGGATGACATTGATGCTGTTATTGCAACAGATAACACAGAAAAACCAAAAATTGAAATCACCAAACTGAATTGGAACGTACCTCATATAACACCGAGTATTAACGAAAAATTGCGCTTGAATAAATCAGTTCGTAATAGTACATAATTATCAATTGAATTTCGAAGTTGGGAATTATATTCAACCCGAAAGAATTCAAATACAAAGCTCCCATTATTCATATTGACTGTTCTCATGAAAAAAAAATCATTCAGATTGGATCTGTAAGTAGGGTGCTAATGCCGACTGAACGCCTCCCCCCACCCCTTTTGACCTTGAGACGTCACACGACCTTGAATGACGTCACCTAACCTTGAACGT
>NW_019291299.1:0-69919 GCF_000500325.1 Leptinotarsa decemlineata
AGTGAAAAAAATTGTTATTGAAACGGTTTTATAAAAAAAAAGATGATAATAATGATGTAGATGATGTAATGAAAACAAAAAATAATTCGGAAGGTCCTAGGTAACAGTCATCACACGACCCTCCTCGGCAATCTACAGTATTGATCACATAAAAAAATAATAAAATCCTTGAGCGTATTATTTAATCTGATCATCTGATCAATATCGAAGCGTTTCTGTGCAATATGTCGTAACGTTTCGAAGTTTGGGGCATAAACTGGACTAGGAAAGGTGATATTCGTGTAGTTTAATGTCCATAATTGAAAGTAGTTGTTTCGGATGAAGTTTTTCTTTTTATCTTTTCATCTGAAACTATGTGGAGAGTTCTCATTTGTGTATTTGAAGTTTTCATCTTTCCTTCGGTAATGTATCCATGTCATTTTGTTGAAAAAGTAGAGTACCAAAAATGTTTGTTTCCCATAATCGACCCTAAGGGTGCATCGAGGAGATAGCTGTTGCATCTCCTCGGTGTTCAACTTCTTCCCGAAACACTTTTAGAAGCTGTATGAAGGCTATTTTTTCCGGTTTTCTGGCCGTGAGCTGCAGGTTTTTATGCCTGACGTTTTGTCTACTGCTGCGGTCTGACGTTTTGTCTACTGCTGCGGTAGACATTTTCAAAGGCGATGTGGTAACGCATTAACTACGCATTAACTACTATTTCCGTACTGCGTGCTCTATTTATATCGTTCTTAATTGCATTACCTGCTCGAGTTCGCATACCTCAAAGGACAGGTAGCCAGCTTCTATCAATAATCTTTGTCTCTTCTCTTCTATTGAAATTATCCCTATGCTTTTGAATCTTTATTGCCTCTCCTATTGTTGGCTACGAAAGGAGATATCAAAATGAATTTTGTACAAGTCACGTATAGTTAACAATGAGTGTACCACTGGTTTTCAAACCCCAGAAACGCAACAAAATGGAAGATAGAAAAATAGAAAATATCATATCAACACCAAGTATACCTACACTTGTATCGATAAATAAAACAGAAAATATTCTTTCCCTTTATTGGAACGCAATCCCCACTCGTACTCCATCAGTTTCAATCGAGTAACTATAGAAAGTTTCAATTAAACTCAGGAATTTCCAATAATGGAGAATATGAATTTTCGAAGAAAACATATCAACCCTCTGAGGAGGATCAAGCGATATTGAATTAATCGCCGGAAGGTTATAAGGTTTCCTTTCCTGAGATTACAACGTACAACGAGCAAATCGATTATTGGAGACATAAGATGAGATTAGGGGGGCATTTCGGATTGGGAGGTCTGTTCCGATTGTAATCAAGCGATATTTTCTGCATTGGGTGGGAAAATTTGAAACTACTTTAACCCGCCCGCTCATTTATCTTCAGTATAATCTGGAATATAGTTTTTTTTGAGAGATATATCAAACTGATATTTCAAAATCTTTGCAATTTCAAGCCTTATTGATGAAATATGCTTTTTCAGACATATTAGCTATCTGGTACAGTGAGGGAATAACGTAAATATACACATTCACAATGGAATATGAAAAATCTAATAGAGAACGAATATGATATCGATGGGATTTTTATGACGAAATAGATGACATCTACCCCAATGGAAACGCCATGCACTAAATCGACACAAGACTCAATCTTCGAATATCAAAGATAAACGAGGCTCCCCAAAGCGGTCAGTTGCAAAATCAAGCCTCAACATCGGCCAACGAACAAGATTCGCCTTCTATCTTCCACTCCAGCATTCACTATACAACAACCTTTAGTTTTTTCACTTCTTTAGACTTCCATTGTCAAATATGATTCTAATATGATTTGAAATATCTGAAGGAACAAATAGAATTGAAATGGATCATCAATTATATCAATATCAATATATCAAGGTATAATAAACAATAAAAGGTAAAACCCCGTTAATCCTTAGCTCGCAGAAGTTTCGACTTCCGAGGGTTGTCGTTCGTAGGGGTGCGACAGCTGGTTAACGGAAAAAACATATTTTGAACAGATTATTTAGATTTTTAATATGTTGCGTGATACGCAACATATTCTTCTTTGAACTTTCTGTTGAACCAGTGTTTCTACTTGTGGATGATCTCAGCTTGGGACCACTTGATGTTATATTGATGAGTCAAAACATGTTCTGCTATTCACGATTTTCTGGTTTCTCCTCGCTGTGTGTTTTTCCTTTGCTCGGCAATGCGGACTTCCAATGTTCTCTTGGTTTTAACGATATAGGGTATCCTGTAAATGCAATTTTTGAAATCGCAGTTCGCGTTTGGTTCTCGTGAGGCTGCTACGGATGGTGTTTCCCGATCTGAAGCAGGTTTTGATGTTGTACTTGGACCAAATTCTTCTTATTCTTTGCGACAATCCTCTGACGTAGGAAAGGACAAGCACTGGTTGTGATCGCTTCTCTTCCTTGTCAGGCTCTTGATGTTTTCCACCCAAAATCTGTTACGTCATCACTTTGGAGTAACCACTCCGTTGAAAATCTTTTTTGATGATGCCTAATTACTTCTGGAGACCTAGAGTCTTGATAATTCCCCTTTCGATTGATGGTGGTTGAATTCGTAATACAGATACTGTCCCGCGTGGGTGGGTTTCAGTTATACAAATTTTTCTCACTCAGTGTCGGTCCTCTTCACCAATACGTCAAAGAATATCAATTCATCGTAGACTTCTTTCTCCACTGCGAAAGCGATGGAAGATTTCGCGCTATTGATGTGCTTCAGAAAGATGTTTCTTCTGTATTTCTATGCTTCCATACTATGAAGGTGTCGTCAATGTATCTCAATTAGACTCGGTTCTTCTTGTGGACTTTTTCAATGGCCAGAGTTTCGAAATACGCCATAGACATGTTGGCGTCACAACAAATGTATCTCTATGCCATAATATTTCCAAACATTTTTTTTTGAGAACACAAACAGCATTATAAATTCACGAAACTCCTCAATCTTTCGATTCCATTGTCAATGATTTTTTTCATTTTCATATACTTTCACATTCGGCAACTGAAAAATCTTGCTATTTACCCTGTACATGGTAACTCTCAACAAAAATGATTGATGTTCATAGCATAAATGCCTTGATCATGTATAATGAAAACAAAGAATAAATTATAGTCGCTTTCGGAATTTCACTGATGAGGAATTGATTGTCTTTCAGAAGGTACAAATTGAGGGCTTATTCGTTCGATATATAGAACGAGTCAAGAGCTCTAAAAACATATAGGAAGACTCTCAAAGGACTTTAATTACTCGAACTTGTGTCGAAGTTCACAAGTACCATGATAACATTTTCTTTTGTGAAACTTTCTGGAAAAGTTTTTCAACAGAAAATGTGGAGAGAAACTGAGAGAATCTAAAGGAGTTTTTTCAAGAATGTAGGGAATTTTCATTGATTTTCATTCGCCAAATCTATAGGAAATTGTATATTTTTCAATAAATTTATGGATGTAGCTACTACGTGGTAGAAAATCATAATGAAGAGAAGAGAATTGAAACTTTCTGTTTTCACCTTTTTTAAGTGATAGAAAACAAAGAAAGTTTCAATACCCTTTTCTTCTTGTATATTTTTCAATAATTAAATAGAACTGGCCGATACTTGATGAAGGAGCTATGATATAGCGAAACACGTGTCGCGGTTCTTGCAAAACCCTATAAAGTGAAAATCATACAATAAACTGTACTGATTAGTATACTTTTCTGATAAAAATTGAAGCATAATTTTTGTGATGATTACGTTGAATGTGTAAATTAGCTCGATGACGTAATTGAATATTTACATGATTATTCATTTGATTATCATAAAATTTTCCTATAACTCTTTATCGTAACATGTATTTCACTCTCCATTTATGATATTCTATGTCTAGGGCCCGCCTAACGAGATTATTATAAATTTCTATCATGTATCGGCCAATTTCATGACAAATGCCGAATTTGGAATGGTATAACCAAAATTTCTTCAAAGCTACGACTATTTTCCAGGTTTGTCGGCCGTAGTCTGCAGGTTTTCATCTCTGATATTCCGTCTACGAACTGACATTTCGTCTGAAAGACATTATCAATATCAGTGGAGCAACCAACAAAGTGCTCGAATTTTTACAACACTTATGCCCGTATTCGCCGTATACCAGTAAGCGAAGCTTAAGGGGAAAGCAGATGGAAAACCTCCAAAAACAGGAAATGAAAAACATAAAATTAGTGATACCAATGTGACTCTCGTAACAGAAACAAACTCTGTGTTGTATTCTACGTGTGATGAAGACATTTGGTATGTTGATAATGGTGCTACGAATCATATCATCAATCAAAGTGTTTCAAGAATACACACCTTTTGATGGAAATCACAGGATTACAATAGCTATTGGAGATTCAATGCGAGCTCTAGGTCAAGGTACTCTGACAGTGAAAGCTTGTGTAAACGGAAGAAAACAGATTTCCACCATGACAAACGTATGGTATGTTCCAGAAATAAACAAAAATTTTTTCTCTCTTTTATCCGTGCAAGATAAAAACACGGATAGCCTATTTATTTCGAGTGCTGAAAAATGTCAAATAAAACTCTCCGGAGAAACTATTTTAGTTGAAACAAGAAACAGACATGGAGGATTGTACAAACTGAATTTGAAATTCGTCAAACCCGAAGTTGCTGTTAATGTGAATACAGCTGTCAATGAAAACGGCTGTACCACGGGAGACTTGGACACCAAAATGAAAAACATATGAAATCACTACTCGAACGTGAATTTGGTATACATGTCAATTTAGAGAGTGCGTTTTGTGAAGGATGCGTTTACGGAAACGCTCATATACTGAAGTTTGGTACCAGAGACAGAGCTGATGTTTCTGCACAACGAATACATGCTGATATATGTGGACCTTTTTGTCCATCCAAGTCAGGTTACCGGTATTATGTCTAGTTCAAAGATGATTTCAGTAGGTTCCGTTATGTCTTTTTCATCAAAGAAAAATCTGAAATTTCAGAAAAGCTGAAGATTTTACTCGCAGAGATTAAAGCTATGGGATACAATGCTCAGGAATTCTTGTCAGATGGAGGTGGAGAATTCTCAAATAGAGAAATAACCAAAGTTCTCGATGACTATGGAATACGACAAAGAATCATCATGCCCGACACTCCTCAGCAGAATGGTTGCGCAGAGCGCGATAATCGTACAGTAGTTGAAACTGACCAAGCTTTGATGCATGCTAGAGAAGGACGAATAAGTCAAAGCTCGTGAGCTGAAATGATTAATACAGATGTTTATATTTCAAATAGATCCGGTACATCTGGTATTGAAGGCAAATCTCAAAAGAAGCCAAGTTTGAGACATCTCAGAGTAATAGGCAGTTATTGCTATTTACATATACCAAAAAGATGTCAAAAGAGAATGAATAGGAAAGATATAAGAGGAGTACTCATTGGATATGAGAATGATGATGGATATCGTATCTGGTGTGAAGAAACTAAGATGTTAATACGATCTCGTGATGTAATTTTTTACGAAAATGAACCATTAAATTCTGTTATGGCAAGAGTACCTTCTTCTGATGAAAATGAGACGTCAGAAGAAGATATACAGACAGTACTGAAGACACAGAAGATCAATTGCTAGAAAATGAGGACATTGTGATAAAAAGACAGCTGAGAGATAGACATGAAATCAGAAAGCCACTCCGTTTCGATGATTATGCCATGATTGTTGATGGTGAAATAACCGAACCTCAAGAGTCACTGTCCATCTCCTGCCCTGAGGAAAACCATTGTATTCGAGCAATGGAAAATGAAATCGAATCCCTAAATGAAAATCGAACTTGGATTATAGAAGAACTGCCACCTAGTAGGAAACCAATTCCATTTAAATGGGTTTACAAAAGGAAGCTGAATGTAGATGGTTCTGTGATAGATTTAAGGCCAGATTGGTAATCAAAGGTTATTCACAAAGGAAGGGTGGGAAATGTGATGAAACCATCAGCCCTGTAGCAAAAGGTAGTACGATAAGAGCTGTTCTGAGTATTGCTGCTGGTAGAAAAATGACTCTCACCCAGTTTGATATTACTTCTGTATTTCTCTATGTCGAGCTTGAAGAAGAATATAAACTTATATTATATGAAGCAACCTGAATGATATGAAGATGGTACTAATTGAGTATGTCGCGGTTTCAGAAAAGTTTATATGGACTCAAGCAAGATGTTGGAATAAGCGATTTCATGATGTTGTGAAGAAACTTGATTTCCAGCAAATTAATGCAGATCCATGTTTATGCATAAAGAAACATGAAAATGATATGATAATCTCAGTCATATACGTTGATGAAGGGTTGCTTGCAACAACTAAAGATACATTGAAGAATAATTCCTTGCAAAGCTGGCAGAATGATTTCAAAATGACAGTGAAACCTGCTTCCTTTTTTCTAGGATTAAAAATGAAAACTAGAAATGATGGTTCCATTCAATTGAATCAAACAGCTTATACAAGAAAATTATTAGAACGCTTTGGCATGCAAGATTGTAAATCCGTTTCAACACCGATTGTGAAAGATTGTATTCAATCAAAGAACGAATCCGAAATAAATTTGAATACAACTTTTCCATACGGAGAAGCGGTTGGGGCTCTTATGTATCTAATGATAGGTACAAGACCAGACATTGCTTATGCAATCAGTGTTGTTTCCAGATCGTTAGAAGATCCCAGCAATCATAATTCTATCCAAGTAAAACGAATACTTCGATAGCTCAAAGGAACAACAGATTACGGTATAACGTACAAAACAACCAGTATGGATGGCCTGAGAAGTTTTAGTGATGCTGACCATGGCGGAGATGAAACAACAGGACGTTCGAAAACAGGTGTTATTTGTATGTATGCTGGCGGTGCGATATCTTGGCTCAGTCAACGACAAAGCTCAGTAGCTGTTTCCTCAACGGTAGCTGCAAGTGAAGTTTCCCGTGAACTGGTTTGGTTGAAACAGCTATATGAATAATTTTTGGATATGGAATGTAATCCAGTATTGATGGTCGATAACGAAGCCGCAATACGCTTGGCCCAAAATCCGGAATATGACAGGTGTACTAAACATATTCATATAAGACATTTCTTTATAACGGAACTGGTCTTAAATGGTGCTATTTTAATTCAGAAAATAGCATCAGGACACCAAGTAGCAGATGCACTTACCAAACCGCTGTTCAAGCCAAGATTGAATATTTTACGACAAACAATGGGATTGAACAAATTATTCGATGAAAGAGGGTGTTAAAAAACCACCATTTTCATGATTTGTTTTCGTTCACATTGTAGATATTTATAGGTAGTTGAGAGATTAATTTTGACGTTATAATAGTGTGAGTCGAGTTGTCTAAATAAATACATTCATTCAAGAGTTTACTTGAGATATTTCCTCTACTTCAACATGCGCAAGCTTCGCCTCATAGAGAAAACGGCGAATACAGGCCTTACTAGGAACGCCATACAACATATTGAATGAAAGAATTACGATATGAAACTTCAGGTTCATGTAATACTATCATTCTCAACGGCGAACTTAAAATTTTCGGAATAAGATACTTGTCGTATAACCTAATCTGCATCTTTCTGGATGATATTACAAGATGAAGAGCTCAATTCATTCATAACATATCACAGAAGAGGCAAATCTACTCATGTCAGAAATACAGTAGTGTAAAAGGTATCTTTTGATTTTCCTTTTGAACAGATTAAAATTCAATTCAGTCACATTATATGGAAGTTTGTTAAATACACACATCGGAAAAGTCTAGGGATATTTTTAAAAATGGAATTTTTTTTTTAGATCGCTTTAGGGAAAAAAAGTTGACGGGTGATTATTAAACGAATGTAACAACAAAATTTGTTAAATGGTCAAAAATACTGAGTGCGCATATAAGCAAAACTAAAAAAAAATATGGCTCTTCTTTGGCACCCCGAAAAAAAATCATAATACAAAAAAAATTAGAATCAGTACAAAGTATTGCCTCCACGCTGGTTTATTACGGCCCTACATCTATCGTGCATCGACAAAATGAGATTGTCAATGTCTTGTTGAGGTACATTTGTCCATTCAGCGATTAAAAGCTCTCTCAATTGAAACGTTGTGTGAATGTTCCCCATATGCGGAGTAATTCTTCGTTGAAGCATATCCGTTGAAGCATGTCAAAACTAATTGAAAGTTCCGAAAACCATAGAGCAAATGCAATGATGTTTTTGCAAATTAGGCTTTGTTCAACCCATAGAAATCTACAGGGTGGTCGAGTGTACCAATTTAAATAAAATTAAACGACCTCATGCATTTATTTTTATGATATTTAGTATGTTATAAAAATATCTCTAGACTTTTCCAATGTGTGTAATTTAACGTACAGAAAATTTCGTAATGACAATTCAAGTTTAAATCTTGGCTGTCTGAGTTGTTCCGTATTTCTAGTTTCATAATTTTGATGATCTGAGTCTTTGGAGAGTAACATTTTGTTTTTATGTATTTCTAACAGGGAGTAGAAAATCAACATACAGGGCAAATACATTATTCCCAATTTTCTAAAAAGTGGTTGACAGTGTGCGTCGAATGGAGCTCCAACTATAATTCTGATGGCTTTTTTCTGCATGCGAAAAGCTCTGATCGCTTAAGTAGAACCCCAAAGGAGTATGCCATATGAAAGGTGACAGTGAAAAAGGGAATGATACGAAATGAGGAGTGTTTTATGGCTCAATGTTTTTTTCAACTGGCTGAGTAGAAACAACTGTGTCGAGAGTTTTTTACAGAGATGGTCAGTATTCCATTGTTACCCTGGTATTGAAAGATAGTAATTTTTCTAAGTTTTTCCCTGTAAAGTTTCAGATTGTTGGATGTAAACCAGTATTCTACTTTGTCTTCGGTTTCTTTGGTATTTACAAGTAATTTTGAGATATAAGAATTTGATTGTAACATTGTGGCGTCGTCAGTAAAACAGATTACTGTACTGGGTGAAATGTAATAGAATGTCATTTATATAGATTACAAAAAGACATGGACAAAAGATGGATCCCTGAGATATTCCATTATTCATAGACCTTTCATCTGATAAATTACTATTCATGTATACTGCTTGCTTTCTAGAGAAGAGACTGGAAGAATTTCAAAGAGCTGATCCTCTGATACCATAAAATTCAAGTTTCTCCAGTAGTAAATGATGGTTTACACACTCAAAATCTTTGCTCATATCCCACATTGTTAAAACCGTATGGTCCCCATTTTCCACGTTTCTAATCACTTGTTGGATGACTTCAATCACTGCGTTGGTGTTTATTCAGAACTAGCATCAGTCGCTCTTTCACGATAATTTCAACGATTTTTTCAGAAAAACGTATGATTAAAATAGGTCGCTAATTATCAGATTATGTCATAATCTATAATTTATAATCGACAAAATGGTTATTTTCATCTTTAGTTTGCCTCGCAAACAGTATAAAATAAAAAGTGGAGAAATGAAATATCACACGTTATAAAAATGATATCGGAGTGATTTTCCCTTCAAAGTGGGAAAACCTAAAGTATCAAGCGTTTCGCCTGACACTGCGGCGTACATCATCAGTGGTATGTTCGTTGATTAGAAAGACAAAGGTTATATATCAAAGTCTCAGCAATGTTGATCAGTCGTTAGTGAGACTTCGAGATGTGATCTTCGCCTCTCAGTCAACGTACTTGAGTGTGTTGCTCGAGTGTTCTGGAACCCAGCGTAGACGACTTCAACCCAGAAGACTAATGCATATTCATCGAGCGGTTGATACTTCACCTCCCTGGTCTTTCATAAAGACCAGTTCAACGTCTGTATAGTTTTCAAACCATCAACTCAAAGTAGGCGAATGAGAACCAAAATTCAAAGAATTGTGTTCACAATGTTCCATGTGTTTGTGATTTGGCGTGGTACCAAATCCTAATGACAGAGGCTAATAAAACGAAAGGAATACTAAAAGTAACATCTTGTATAATTATGAATGGTGATGTGTCATCATGCTCAATGAAACCAACATCGATATGTCTTCGGTGAAAAAAGCATGAACTGGAAAAAAATTTCATACCAACCAAAATTGTCAATATCCAGTGTAGTGTGAAAACTATCATTGAATTTCGAAAGATCTCAAATGTGATCTCTATTTAATTGTATACCAGTTTTAGGTGTTTTCTAAAATGATTCGCGGAAAAAAATCAATTCCCGAAGCATCATCCGGAGAAATTTTATTTCCATTTGAAATTCGTGTGTTTTTTGAAGTATTTAGACAAAATTCATAATAGAAAGTGTAAGATTAGATTAGATTGTTGGGAAGCTACCCCATGGTCTGATTCACTGCAACCTTTTCAGATCTATTGTGATGCTCCTTGGTTGTTAAAGCTCATTGTCTAGCTTGATTTATTCAATGAAACTCCATAGCCTTGTAACTGACCCCTTCATATAGCTGGCAGCCTGTGGTTTCTCTTCCCCACATCTTGCATATCTCAGTCTTGCTATCGCTTCGCATTCACAGAGCACATGCAGTGCGGTTTCTTCCTCTTCTTGACAGAACCTGCATTGGGTTTCTTCTGTCGGACCCATATTGCTCATATGTTTCCGGAGTCGGCTATGCCCCGTAAGTAGACCCACCACTACCCTTACAACCTTACGATTGCGGTTTAGCAGGTCTTCTATGAATATGGGCGATGGTTTATTCATGAACTTTTTCGCCTGCCTCATTCCTGGGAGCTTATTCCACCAATCTATGGATTCGGCTTGCATCCATGAATTTATGGATGTCTTTATACATAATTTCGCTACCCCGCAGAAGGGTTCTGGACCGACCATAGTCTTGGATGCGTCTTCACGGGCTAGAACATCGGCCTTCTCATTGCCCGTGTGACTGGCTGACTGGGGTTTGCCCCTGCATAAGCCTGTGTGTCACCAGTCGAGCTTCTCTTGGTATGAAGATGTGCTACAGTGGAAGTCCGAGTATGACCTCAAGTGCTGCAGTTGAAGTCGTTCTCATGGCTGCCGCGACACTTGGTGTTTCTGATGAGTCCGTTGAATCCATTAGCAATCTTTGTTCAAACGCAGTAAAATTTCTAAACAAATTTTAAAGTTTTCTTTTCTCATTTGATCAACTTGATTTTTTTATAGCAGGGGAGAAAAAAACCATAAACGCCAATAATACCGATACATGAAGGATTTTTTCATTCAAAACTAATTGAAAGTTCCGAAAACCATAGAGCAAATGCAATGATGTTTTTGCAAATTTCATGAATATTTCAAGTGATTTTCAGTATCTTTTAGGATAATAGGCCTATATTTCCCTAAACTTTCAAGTACTATAGAATAAACGACAGATGAAATATCTATTAGCTATCATCAAATCAGGGTATTCGAATGTCATAACTCCATATAGAGAATAATGATCGATGTGAAAATAACAGTTGCATAATGTCTATCTTGGAGTAATATAGTACATTTCGTTTCATATCTGGTGTGGTTAGATTACTACGTCTAATGCATTTCACATGTTTCCAACATAATTTCAAATATATCAAGAAGGAATTTCGAGTATCTATGTAGATACGTGAATTGCTTTTGAGCTGGAGAACGTGTAAAAAACATCTGAATATCAATAATTCACAGGAAGTCATCACAGGTGTTATCAAAATTGTTTTTTGTTCAACTCTCACAAAGTTATGTAATTTGTACTGAACTTATTAAAATTTTATAATAGGCGGGTTCAAAACTGACAAAGTATTCAGCAATAGAATGAGAACTTCATTTTCTGACAGTATTAAGAAAATCTTGTGAGACTGTTTTTGATTTTCTTAATTGAAAATACCAATGAAAAATTATCACATTGAAGGTAAGATTACTGTTACTGGCCTGGATGAATCCGAGAATGAGATTCCAAAATTCAAATTTTCTCAATGTTGGGTCGCAAGTTCATAGAAAAAAAACCGAAATGTCAGTGACAGAATAATTGAAATGTGAACCAGTTTTAATGAGAATTCAGGTAATCTTTCGAAGTATCTCAGATATTGTATCTGTAGAGTAGGGAGGATGAGTGTAGACCCACACCACCTAGGCCACATGTGACCCATTGTACATCCTCCCGAGGAGTTGTCTTCCTAGGTTAGGTTAGGTCCAAAGTGAGTGGGTCTATTCGACGCTCCACCGCAACATAGTTGTCGTCCTAAGTCATCATCGATCCTATCCTTTCCAGGAAGGTAGACAGGTCACTAGAAGACATCTCCTTTATATTGGCAGGTGTAGGCCAAGACTTGACGAACACACGCTCTCTTTGGCAACCGTGAGGTGTCTCACGGTGGCTTCCTCGAAGGTTTTGGAAGGTGCAGCGATATTACTATCGTTGCGCGGCTTCTTCAACCTTCTTGGGGTTCCCTCCGTGGAGGTGCACAAGTGAGGAAGCTTTCCTGCAGGGGCAGCCGGTTCCTTGCCTTTATCCAAAGCGGGGCTCTTGGCGCTCGCCGTAGGAAGTGCTCTTGCTGTTGGAGGTGGATTGGGGGAGGAGGAAGGTGCACTTATAGTTGCTGCCACTCCTGCCTCCTTTGCTCTCTTTCTCCTTTTGGCCTCCACTCCGCAAATGCGCTCACGCCTTGGGCTTTGTTTTAAATCACAAGGTGATCTGCTATGTATAGCCTTATTCCCAGCGGTAGATTGGGGTGGACATTTGTGTTCTAATTGAGGTGAACACTTCTGTCCAGCCTCGGGATTGGTTTTTGTTGTCTTCTGTTTTTGTGTTTGTTTCTTTCATATGTATTCCCACGAGTAGCAAGGTAAGAATTGGTCACCTCTGGCAGAGCCCCACATTACCAGAGGTAGGCTGATTATAATGAGGTTTCACCCAGTTCCCCAAGGGAATCGTCCATGACCGCATATCAACCTGCGGCTATTCAGCTGTCGGCACGATTCCTTACACCTTACCTTGGGTAGACTGGTCCACGGTAGAATGATTTGCAAAGGCTTTTGGGGAGTTTTAGTTCCCCTCACCCTATTTATTTCTGCCACTGACAAGGAGTCCGGCAATACCGTGCGTAAGGCCACATTGGCTTCCCGGATAGGGCCTCCATTCTCCTGGGGACGCGCCCGATAGGTAGCCCAACCCACGGGAGCATCTCAGATAATACTTCGTAAAGACAAAATTTAAATACTTTTTTGCCACGAGTATAATTTTCCAGTTCAAACGAAAACTCGCGCTCCTTTATATGCTCCACCAACACACCACATTGAGACAGAGAGATGTCTCTTCATTTGAGTTACGAATTTTTTCATAATTTTATCAGTTTGGATTGAAAATATATTGATATTGATATTGATATATTGATATATTGATATATTGAAATACAGTTTATATATTTACATGTAATATATCGTGTTTTTCAAAAGTCTCAGATCCAGTAACTTGGCCTAGATATGTTTATCTGTTCTGCCATGTACTAGATCTATAGACTTTCTAAAAAAGTGTACATTTTATGATAATAACTAAGCAGTGAGTAGAGAAAAAATTTAGTAGAAAAATTAACATGATAGATTCAATGATTTTTTTTAAAGAATAACAAACAATTATATAATATAAGTTGCNGCCCCGACTGTCTCCTCTAGGAAATCCACTACAGCATTCTCAGTGTTTGAGTTCTGTACAAAACCATATTGCCTATCAGTGATGACATTATGTTTGTGAAAAAAATCCAACAGTCTTTTTTTTACCACCTGTTCAAATATTTTTGCTAAGTTGTTTATAACAGATATTGGTCTATAATTACTTGGTTCACGACGGTCACCTGATTTGAAAATTGGAGTGATGAGAGACTCTTTCCATTTCTGTGGAATTTTTCCACTTGATAAGCATAGATTAATTATGTGTACTAGTGGGGATAGGATAAATTCATGAATGTATTTTATGGTTTTAACTGAGAGTTTGTCTGGACCTGAAGAACAATTATTTTTCAGTTTAGATATCTGAATAATGATGATATAATTTTCCATATATTTTTTGATATCTGAATGATATCAAAAAATATATGGAAAAATTTCATTACGTGTTATGCTTATAGCTTCACAAATATCAAATCGAGATACCACGTATTTCATATTGTTGAAATTTTGAAAAATGTGAAGAAATGTTAATATTATGAAGGTTGTATCAGGAACAAATACTGTTCCCAAACACCAAAATTGCAACACTCTTTCCGACGCGCGTTTCGTCAACCAAGTTGTCGTTTTCAGAAGATGGAAGTAATCGTGATGTTGCACAAGATGGAAACATTCTTTGGGAGACATTTTTTTGTGTACGACTCAATACTTCTAACTGTTTTTTGGGTACATATCCTTCCAAAATACAAAAAATAATCAAAGTCAGTAGAGAATCTGCTAAAGTGTAATAAAGGGAAAACTGAAAAGTTCACCCCGAAAAGTTACTGCGTAATGTAAAACCACTAATGATAAAGACAGTTTGCAATTCAGTTCATAATAAGAAAGAGGAAACAAGAATCATGGAAACAATTTGGGAGCAAAACATATCTGGAGCAGTTTTTTTGAAGACAAAACACAAGCAACACAGAATACTCGTTAAGATGCTCTAAGAGCGGTGTCTAAACGAAAGTAGCGATTCACGTTGGATTTGAATCTCTGGAGATTACATTGATTTGGAAAAACGTTCTCAGGAAGTTTATTTCACATAAACGCAGTTCTCCAAATGAAAGAGTTTTTCAACACTGAAGTTCGAGGTGTACTAAGTTGAACATCAAAACGATGAGCAGCCACAGTCTGTCTCGTATTTCTGATATGTACTGCTCTTGTAGGAAGAGCTCTCAATGGAGTTAATGAAAGCAATACACAATATATACAGATTCCACAACCACCACAAACCCAAAAACAATATACATACCTCCCAACTAACGTCATAGCTTATGTTCCCGGTTTCTCTGAGAAATTGAGACGCATCGGTTATAGACATGATGTAAGAACAACTTTTAGAACTACCAACAAGTAAAACTTCAAGTAGTTCGTTATTGGTATAGTAGTATAGTAATATTCAAAATACAAATTGTTATCCAAAAAACTTTGTATTTCATCTTTTCTCGAATTTTCATTCGGTACTTTGACGAATTGTCACAAATGATAGGAAGCGTTGTGAAGAACTATTACACTATTCACGTTTGAATTTGAGATCAACGTGTTTTCAAACTATTCTTCGAAAATATTAGCTTCTATGTTCTTATGATAGTCAACATTGCAGTCCTCAAGTTTTTTCCACATAATTTCGAAGAATTCCGAACCCATCCTCAACTTCCCCCGAATAATCAGTCGCGATCTTTTGTTTGCAGGCATGCTAGACGTACACATTCTCGAACCATCAGTCCACCCTTTCGTAACTGTGTCGTGAGTGTCATACCAAGATTAGTCCAAATAGAAAATTTACCTTTGTTCTTGTCTATATTAAGTTATTTGTTTTGAGTATTTGTTACGCAATTCCACTATTTTTCTGTTTTCTATAATTGCATGACGTTTGTTTATTGTTTTAAATCTAAATTCTAGTTTCTTTATCCAATTCTGGAGAGTTTTGTAACAGCAGCTCACGTTATGGCCGGAAGTATCCAATTTCTTCCTTATGATTTCAGTTGTAGGAATCTTATTGCTTTTGTAGCAGTCGTGTAGTTTTTTTTCAATGATTTTATAGGATGAACATCTGAAGGTTTTGATAATCCTGTATCATATCACATCGCGTTTTGCGTTCTTAAGGTTGGTTTTTGACTATTTTACGTACAGTTAAGAAAGGAATTTCGGTCAAATCTGATGTTGCTTTTTCGCATTGTTCACCATCGCTTTCGGAATCACTTCACTGGATAAAACTGTTATCACACTTATTATTACTTTTAGTATTCGTCCAAAGATGCCACATTTTGAAGAGAGAAAATTTTTTTTACCCAACTTTAACTGCATCAATATCGATTTTCAACACTCAAATCGCGATCAGTTCATGAACTGAATACGACGGCTATGACTATCCCCGCATTTCCCATTTCTATTCGTCATCGTGATATGACTTCAAATTTAATTTTATGACTCTTCAGCCATAAAACTCAGTAAAAATTATCCAATACGACCGCCAATTCTTCAGCCCACGTGGACTATTTCACAGCCTGTTCATTTCTATGAATTCGTTTTTTTTTTTTGGCCTTTTAGTGTGCCGACAACTTTAAGTGTGCACAATACCGTGTACTCAAACTACACCCACCTCATATTTTTCCAGTAAAATTTTCGAAAATGAATATTATTCATCAGAAGATCATCACAAAGTAGATGATCACTGAACAATTGTCGACTGTTATGATCAACACTGTATATTAGTCGGTTACATTATGACATTCTCATAATTGAAATAAGTAATTCATTCATTTCATCACAGTGGATACAGTATCTGTTGCCAGGACCACAGGTCACTTAGTCCGTTGCTTCATTACTTTTGATAATACTTGCCGCAGACGTTGACTATAACTTCGGGCATTGAAACCTGGAGGTGGCTGACGAACCTGAAAAATTGTTTAGACATATATTATAGTGAAATGATCCCCACACTGGACAAAGCTCCCGGTTCAATAATGAAAATCGAACCAAACCAACAAGTCGAATGAAAAAGTAGTATATGCTCATGAGCATCGAGTGACAGGGTCAGTTTTTAATCAAAGCGCGAATTGGTTTGAAAGCAAAGACCGCAACAGTGAAATAGAAGCGAAAATTTCTAAAATCAGAAGGAATGTCAACTTTTAATTTGTAGTATAGTTCGTTACAGTAAAATTAAATATTTTTTAATTTTATCAGTTATTATTCACAGAACAGAAGTATTAACCGTCTTGTTAGTGATACCTGATAGCGAAACATCGATCTTTTAAGAACACTCAACAGATGAATTACCAAAAAAAACTATCCCATATTTCCTTCTGCTATTCGTGAAAAACATCACTGTATCCAAAAGTTTTCACCATGATGAGATAAAGTAAAATAATATAATTTCAGTGGTGACTGACGTTCTTTTGAACACTGAAAATTTTTCATTTTCCGATAGACATTTCTGTCACAATTATTCCCAGTACAATAAACATTCATGTAGTTGCTGAAACAATTTCAAAATCATTCCTCTATAGAGAGCTTGCTGAATATATTCTCTAGAGAAATCATATTTTTTTCCAGTCTGAAAGTTTTCAGTAAACAAGTCAGTACAAAGCATTATACAACTCTGAGTTGTTGCAGCCATTACGTGTAAGCTGAATGTTAAATCATAATCGATTATGTCTGTAGGAAAAACTGAAAAGTCGCACATTTCTGTTATGGACAGATCACAAATCTACTTATCATTTTTGTTTACACCTAAGTATACTTCCACGAAATCCTACGGGTTCCACTTCACATCACTTTGAATTATTGTTTGTTATACCAGTATTTATACTAAAGTGAATTTGAATACATGTTGGGATGCATCGCGTGTAGAATTTTCTGGTAGTGTCAAGAGGGAGAGTTCGAACAAAATACCCACAGATGACATGGGGGTTATTTATTGTATCCCACTGATTCTACTGCAGGAAAAGCTTTCGAGTAGATGAAAGAAATGTTGCTAGTTGAAAATTCTCAGACGTTTAACTTCGTCTGAACTAAGCCACTCGGCGCTGAAGAGGAGCCAGAACTTCGAAACCGATCTGACGGTGATCATCCCGAACGAGTTAAATCAATTTCTGCTGATGATTCACAAAAAATGTTTCAATGATTTTTCCAAAAATGAGACTCCGGAACTTTGATACTTTAGTTTTCAATAATGTCCGACCGGAGTTTCGTATATATAACTCCAATAGTTTTTTGATTGTATGATTTTGGAAAATTATTTTTCTAGATTCTGCGTTAAAAAATTGATGTTACTTACTAGTGTTCCAAAAGGTACGTCTGTAACAGCTTTGAGGTTAGGTTAGGTCAGGTAAGGTTAGATCAGGCTAGGTTCAAAGTGAGTGGGTCTATTAGACCCTCCGCCGCAACCCGCAAGGGTTTATTGTGGCTCACACTTATTCACACTCGACCAAATAAATCCAGCTTCTTGACGAAGCCGATTAGTTTGTATGGTGAATGGTCTTTCAGGTCAGATGGTTAGAGTACGGCCCTGCCGACCTCTAAAAATCTGATTCTGTCACCATTAGGGCAGGCACAAAGTATGTGCTCTGCTGTTTCATCAATTTCCAAACAGAGGCGGGACGACACACTCTGTCTTCCGACAGTCTGAGTCTCTGCATATGATGATTCAAATGACAATGACCTTTGAGAAGGCCTGTTAGACATCGTAGTTTATCCCTACTGTAGTCCAACAACTGTTTTGTATCAAGCTCCATGGTGATAATAAGGTTAGCTTAGGTTAGGTCCAAAGTGAGTAGGACTATTCGACCCTCCACCGCAACTCGCAATGGGCAATTGTGGCTCACACCTATGCACACTAGACCAAATACACCCAGCTTTCCAACGAAGCCGATCAGTTTGTATGGTGAGAGGTCTTCGAAGGATGAATAAACGCCTTGGAGTGAGCCAATCCTGGAAGATTCTGTCAGAGGTCCATGAATGTTATTGCCGTCCAGGTATTCAATATTTGTTTGGCAAAGTCTAAAGCGATGTCAATAACAGGTTCCGATCCGATGAAGCTGTTCGCAGCACCCTCCTTTGCAAGAGAGTTAGCAGCCTCATTGCCTTCCAGGCCAGTATGGCCAGGAATCCAGACCAGAGACAATCTGTCAAGTCTTCCTATATAGGAGAGTCGTTTCTGACAATCAGCTACCAATTTAGGCGTTGCTTGGTAGGAGCCAAGAGCTTATAACGCCGCTTGACTGTCAGAGAATATTTTTATTGACTTGTGTATGAGATAGGATTCTTCCAATCTCTCTGCACACAATTCAATAGCGTACATTTCCGCTTGAAATACAGTCGCATAGGTTCCTAGGCAGGTTGATATGTATGTCTTGTGTCTGCGACTGAAAACACCTGCACCAGAACCGAAAGGTATTTCTGAACCATCTGTGAACCAAGAAGTATGTGCTATTAATATTTCCTCCTCCCGGAGGTGTGCATTTATATTTGGTTTCCTGGCCTGAGTCAAAAGACAATGTGGAAATTTTTGAAACCTAATTCATCAAGGTGAAAAAAAGCTCTATGGAATTCGGAGAAAAAGAAGGATATGATAGTAATACCGGCAGGTAACCTAACGACCTATATATAGAAAATTACTGAAAATAATATCCAGAATTTCAAACACAACAATGAGTAGACTGGTTTGTGACTTACACGAATAAAATTTAGTTACGCATTCGATTTACAATCAAAATAGAAGGGAACAGACCTACTTATAAAAAGGAAATCAACCGGTAGTCTATCTTATACAGTTTATCGCAAATTCACAATACTAACAAATACTTAGGAACGTGTTAGGAATCACACGTTAAAAGGTAAGACCTTGTTAGTCCCTAGCTCGCACAAGTTTATCAACTTCTGAGAGTTGTCGTTCTTATGGGGGCGGCAGCTGATTAACGGAAAAACAGATTTTACTTAGAAGTGTCACAAACCTTCACCTAGATCAGTTACAACCCACTGTTTCCATCTAAAAAAACCAACCAACAGAGTAGCAAAACTGAAGGAGATTACAAAAGCACTACGGATTAGAACTCATTAAAAGAGCCATTGCTGAACAAAGAAATTCCGTAAGATCAACATCCAGCAGCCAGACAAGACCCACCACAAAACAGAGATATCATAATACTTTTTCTCATCAACAATATCGGAACCATCTGAGTGTCTATTTCATAAAAACTCTTGAAGAGATCACCGTTAGAAGCAGCATTTGATGATAAGAAAGTGCAGCTTTGAAATACTATATAATTATACTTTTTGTCAACCTACTAACATAGTTTCAAGTTTGAAGTTTTGTCTTCTCGTTCGGCAAGAAAAATCACACCTACTTATATCGAATCCTTCCTTGAATGGCAGTTTTCAAATTTCCCCCTGGTTCGCATTCCTGACATAAGAATATGCTGTTTATTTGAATCACAGGCCAATGTGTAGTTTTTGATAATTTGCAATATTGGTAAAACTAGGGCCTTGAAAACTCTAAATGTTTGACGAAATGCCCGACACGTACCATTCGCCCATGATTCTAAATACATACAGGGTGTTTCAAATTCGATCCTCACCATTGGGATCTCGGAAACTTTGAGAGATACGAAGATTGTTGAATCAGGGAGAAGTTGCGCATTTACCTGACTAACAATATACCGTTGAGAAAGTTCTGAAATTCCGAGTATTCTGAAATTCCGAGTATTTACAGAGATATCCGGAAAAAGCAGAAATTTCGGAAAATGGTTTCAATTTTTTTGGCTTTATTTTTCGAAGGATTCGAAAATAAATTGCACTTTCACATTGCCACTTTTTCTCTGCTATATAATGGTGTTTTCAGCTTTCCTATCTGACGTTTCGTCTTCCGGCCACCATCATCAATTTTATTTTTTCTCGTACGCGCTACATTGAATTCTTTCTGTTTGGAATATAAGCAGATTTTACGTTTTCAATGATGTATCATAAGTTATCATTCTCTATCGAAAAATTGGAGATATTAAAAAAAAAATAATTCCCATCATGATAGGCTATGACTTTAATATTTCCAAATTTGACTTTCAATTTATTACACTCAATGACATTTTGTTATAGTTCAAGTCATTCAATTTTTTGGCGAAAAACGGCTTTTAAGAAAAAGATATGATACAAACTTACTACAAATACGATAGAAACAGTGTTACGACATCGGAAATGTATTTAAACTTGTATCCCGACAGACAACCACATCGTTCAAATTATTCCATCAAAAGTTCACCGAATTTGGTTCGTTTGAGAAGCTAATGAAAAATATGGAGACGGAATCAACAATCGAAATTTGATACATGAGGTTTGTATGAGGTAAATTAGACATTGTGTCCTTTTCAATGAAAATAGAACTTTGAACAAATAACAATAATTACATAAAATGTAAAGAGTGAAGTAAATTACAGCAACTGCTCAAAATGCTGGCCTTGTTCATGATAACACAACTGTGCCCTTTGGATAGACATGAAATACCGACGTGTTCAAGTTGCGAAGAAAGAAGAAAATGCACAAAGTGTCTATCGATCCATAAGTTTCCCCATGTTTCAGTTATTCATTTCAAAAGATTTTCTCTAACAGAAAGATTTTGAGGAAAGTTAAATGTTGCCATCAAATTTCCTCTAGATGGATTAGATATGAACAATTATGCAGCAGATAATGTGACTCCTTGTCGCCATAATCTATATGCACTTTCGAATCACAGTGGGTCTACCTACAGGGGACATTATACAGAATTCTGCAGACATCCTCATAATGGCACGTGGCACGAATACAATGATTCACAAGTGTCACCAACTTCACCAAAATCGCTTGTGAGTGGAGATGCATACATCCTCTTTTATGAAAAGGAGGAAACGAGTTCGCAACTTTGAGCGTTTTGTAAAGTTATTTTTGGAATGTTCATTTCAATATTATGTATTATCTAGTTGAATGTTTATAATTTTGTCGAAATTTGAGAAAACTGTGCTCTTCTTCGAATAATATTCACTGCACGATTAATTTTCCTCCTCCTCAATCTTCCGAACTCTCTAACAATGCTGTGTTGAAGGTCGTCAATATTTTGTACTCCCTCTGACCATAAACTCTATTTTCAGTGGTCCTATATAGGAATGATTCGAGTCTGGAGACTTGAGTCTGGAGACCTTGCTGGCCACTTCACCGGCCCATTATTCTCTATCCATTCATCACCAAACCTTTCAGTCAGGTAATTAGATACTCGTCTGGTAGTGTGTGGTAGAGCACCATCATGTTGAAACCAGATGTTGTTATATATATCCAAGGGTAGATCATCCAAATAGTCTTCGAACATCGACATTAAAAACTGGTGATAAGTTTCTCCATTCAGATTATGATTCAACTGCAATCGAATTCGTACGAACTTCAAAGACACTCAGTTCGATTCTCTTAATTTATCGAGCTTCATTTTCATTTGTCTGAAACAATAGTTGAATCCCCGATATTTAAGCCCTTCGATAACAATGCAAATTCATAATAGTAGGTATTTTTCGATAACGCAAAAAGCGCCGAGGGATAAAAACACCGAATTGAATGAGCGCAATTTCCATTTGATGGGATTTTGGACGAGCTGCAGATGTGTTGTTTGAGCACGAAAAATTGTATTTTACCATCTGTTCAAAATGTTTTTGTAACTCCATAAGCCATCCAAGTTATTGATTTCGTTCATATTCAAATTTGTCTTGTGCTAATAAGTCATTCTAATTTTGAGTGCCATGAAAGAAGTTTGAATTGAATTGCCGTCATGATTTCGGTTCGATTCTTATTTTTTGGAAATATGTCAAACATTTTTTTATTATCTTCAACGAGTTATAATTGTGATGAAAAACTTATTTTTTCATGGTGCACTTGCCACGGTTGTGACAAATAAGCCATTGCTGTATACAGGGCTTTTCATGATGAGCGTTAATTAGCCGTTTCTGACAAACTATTTAACGGATCAACCTGGAAATTTCTCGAAAACGGTTCAAAATAGAAATAGTATTATCTGAAGAAAGTTAATCTAAAATTGGATGTAGAGATCAAAAATGTTGAAATATACAGGGTGTTCCATTTGATAAAATTGAGTTTCACTCATTTTTTCATGAGATCAAAGNCAAAATTGTAAAATTAATTTAGGTTGGTATGTCTGAATGGACTACCTGTATGAGTTACCTTTATAGCATAAATAGGATTAGCTCGAACTAATCCTTAGTTTTGATCTTCCTCTTTGAAGATGATCACTTGGTGATCGAAACACGTGTCGAGGTTTTAAAAATAACGATTTGGTGTTGGGAAAAAACTCCAGTAATATACATAAAGCTCTGTATAATGCTAAATCTGTCGATTTGCCGGTTTGATAAGCATACCGGGGTTATTTAGAGGGGATGCATATAATGCCACCCTCCTTATGTGCCCGTCCAGTATCCTCTCAAGTTCTTTCAACAGAAAGGATGTAATGCTGATTGGTCGTACCGATTTAGGGTGTGGGTTTTTCCGACCCACTATAAGTATATATACCACCCTTGCTGCCAACCAACTGGGTGGTGTATAGTTCCACACCAGACTAGCACTATAAAATTTTATGGGGGTAGGTCGAAATATTTCCAGTTCTTTTTGAAGAAGAGCTGGAAACATACCATCCTCCCCAGGAGATTTGAAGGGCTGAAACGACTTGAGAGCCCGTTCAACTGCCGATGCTGTGATAACTTTTTTGATGACCTTCCATTCTTTCTTATTGGGGCGTTTAGCGCCCTCAAAGATGAGAAGTGTGTTATCAAGAGACAGATTTCCAGGAAAGTGGTTTTCTATCAAAAGCTCTTACGTTTCTTTAGTAGAGGTCGTGAATGTTCAACCATTGCTGTAACAATGGTGATTAATCACGAGCATAAGAAGTATTCAAGGGTTATAACGAATTATGATTCAATCATAGTGAGATCGCAATGCATGAATGAGAAAGTTGTGGAAAAGTAGAACTGTATCACTCTAAAACAATGTTCAGTTACACAATTATTTTCATAAATGTTATCATGAATTAAATATTATCATAATTATGCATATCGACTGGCAAATATATATTTGTTATAGTTATCAGTCAGAAACATCGACAATATTTTTTAGTTGCAGTAAATGATATACTCATTTGAAAAACACAATCAACAAAGTTTCAGGAAATTGGGTGCTTAGATTTCTCACAGAACTTAGATTCCTTCAATAACAGCTAATCAAGTTTTTTTGTGAAAAAGTAAACTATCAACTGGACCAGCATTTATGCGATATTACTTTCAATCATATTTTTTCCTTTCTTCTTTTCTTATAAAGATACGGCTTTTTACGAGGTGACGGAAAAAACAATTTGAAGTACCTACATATCCACATAACTGATTTGATATGTTTGTTTCCAACTGTAGCCAAGTATGAACTGATATTTTCACAACCATAAATAACGATATATGTGACTATTTTGTTTTATATTATCAGCATCTTCTTTTCAGCAAAATTACGCACTACATTTGGCAAAAAGTTGATCGTTCTTCAATAACATCCGAAAATTGATTAAACGTGCAATTATACCTACTTTCCACACAGGAAATAATTTATTACGTAGTGAAACACGTATTACCATGCAATCATGCGTGTAAATTTTCTTCAGAAACATTATTATTGTGATTATTTTTTAACGTTTCTAAGCAATGGAATGGAAACTTGAATGTGGCGTATAATTAATTTGAGCAGGTGATTATGAATTTGATTCACTTGCCTGAAACAATTTTTATTGAAAATAGAAGTAACGCTAATTCTATGATGAAACTTGAACAATAACGGTATAAATGCCACATATTTTCCAAGACATGAAAACATGTTGAATGTTGACTATTTCATTCTGAAAGAGTTCACTGAATACTTTTTGTTTCACATCTAATGACTAATGACCCATCGGAAGGTCCTTTTTGATTCAGTATAACCTCATAAGTAGACGAATATTACTGGAGATTTATCCCAACACCAAACCGTTATTTTCAATAGCTCGACAAATATTTCAATCACCAAGTGATCATCTTCAAGAGAAAGATCATCAGTTTAATCTTTTGAAAATAACGGTTTGGTGTTGAAATGAAACTCCAGTAATATTAATTACTACACCAAAAGTTCACAGTGAATCCTAAGTCTAATTTGATGGATAACGTTTCAAAAGTAAACATCATTTCTATACATTGAGAGGTGTATTTTTAGAAGAGATTAGTTTCGGGGGGAAAAAAGTGTTTTAACTTTCACTTCTCATCTTTATACAAACATTCGTGGGAAACTTCCAAAGAAAGGAAGCAGGGTTAGAGGGCTTTTTCTTCCGGTGTGTATCTAAAAGTAAATTCTATGCATGATCAATGCATCTTTGTAGAGAGTTTATTTGAACTTTATAGCTTTTTTCTTTCTTTGAAAGTTTTCCAAACTTTTTTGTTCAAAGAGGGAAAAGTGAAATCTTGAAATTTCGCTATTATCATTTTTGCATTCCAATTTCGATATAAACTAGCTACGCAGACTTCTCCAAAAATATAATTTCTAAGATATCCATCTGGAAAATCCAATCGTTATTCAAACTCTAGCAATTGATTGGATATCATGCATATCCAAAATGATCATATTGAAAATCATGATCATATAATGAACAATGCATTTAGAGTACTACTTCCATATCACATGCATCCCAATACCAAATACTGGATTTCATCAGTAAACAGCGAAACATTTCCGTACAACACCAACTAAGATAACGTATTCAAAAAACACACTTTAATGACGGCCGAAGATATTATTGTATTGCGAAACATGTGTCGTGGTTTTGTGAACTTTCGAGTGAAAACCTCATATTTGCTTGTTTTTTAAATACTTTATAATGGATTCCCATCATGTATCGGCCAGTTATATCATATTTTCACCAAATGAGATGATGTTACCACCATACAAACGCCATGAAAGTTGTTAGAGAAGATTTTGGAGGTCGCGAAGAGAAAACGTATCGTTCATGAATGACAGTTCTCAAAGTACAGAAAGAAATTTGTTTTTATGAAATCTGATTTCAAAAAATTTTTTACATTTGATAATAACGACATTAGAGTGGAAACTAGTAGTTTCCAAATATAGAACAACTTGTTTTCATAAAAACAAGAATCATTTGGTACTTTGTTCTGTATGAATTTGGATGCTGGGCTCCAAAACCATGAATTATTCCACATTTCAGTCGATGTGTCTGAATCTGGACAATTCGGAACATAAATAGAAAAAAATCAAAAATTGATGACTAAGAGGAAATGTCGACGATAAAAGGGGCTTCATCAGAAGATGGGTACAAATTCTGTAAATCCTAAACAATTGGGAAGATTCAGCATTAAAGAATGGGAACCAATCAATGAAGAAAAAAAAAGAATTAAAAACAGTAATTTGAGAACGAATAAATACTCTTATATTTTCGGACATTTCTAAAAACGAAGAACTTCTGGTGAAAATTAAAGCACTGAGTTTTTTAATTGAATTGGTATAAGAAATCTACCGAAAGACCCTGAATGAAATAGAACGGGAGGAGATCAAAAAAAGTTCACAATATTACAAAGATAAAGAATATTCCAATAGGTACCCTAATAATTTTCGAAAAAGGCATCCATGCTTCGACCTCATCATATTGAACTTCTCAATATAAATGCATCGCAGTATCACTACATTGATGTGGAGAAAGCCTTGGTACTACATGCTCCTGTTCTGCAGTTGAATAATAACAAACATAAAATTTCTGAAAATTGAAAGTTATCACTATTTTAAGTAGTTGGTTTGTCTTGTGAATTTCTTCTGCCAACAATAAAATCCGAATCTCTGTTTTGGTGCATGAAATATACATTTAACTCTGGAAAAGATCAACATCTCTACTGATTTGTATTGGTCATAATTTTAGTTCCGAAGAAAAATTCACACACGTTCAAAATACAAAATTATATTGACTAATTCAACTATTCAGATAGTAAACATTATACCTGACAGAGGAACCATTTTTGAAATTCTGGTAAACAATATGATCATTTGTTTGAAGATGGTTGACAATGTTTCGTGGTGTATTTCATCAGTTCGGACTACCATTGTCTAATATAATATAAAAGAAAGTCAAATTTTTTTCTTAAAAACACTAATCTATCTTGACCAAATACGTGGAGTACTAACTGAATGAAAAAAGTAATTTTCTTGCAATTACCTGTTTATGTGAATATAGTTTCTTAGAAAGGACTTTTTTCTGTGGTTAGATCCAATCTTCATGAGGAAGTAGTTGTTCTGAAAGGGTTTTTTCTTACAAATCGTATCTGGAAGAATTTATTGTACACGTGATCTGAATATCTTCAAAAGAAGTTTCAGTTGTAATTTCCTTCTTCACGTTGTGAGTTTTTTTACAGTTTTTTGTTCACATTAAACCTGGCTAGAATTCTCGAATGAATCCTGAAATTGAATAATATACAGGGCTTTGCTATAAATAAAAAAAGTTGGTGTTGGTCACTGTAACATGACACACCCTATTTAAAAAAAAAGTATACAAATAAAAATACCAATTGACTAATCTGTGCGTTTTTTAATGTATCTCCATTTATTTTATTATTAGTTTCATCATTATAGTGAAGAACTGAATACCGTTTCTTCTCCAGTTGACATTCACATTTTTCCAGTTCAGTTTTAATGGGCTTTCTCAATGTTTGTTATCTAATATGTATTGTTGTCATATATTTCGACATTTCTTTCATGTTGCTTTCATGTTGCTGTGTAAACATTATTATTTATTACTGAATTTACTCCATTTGGCTAACACTGTACCTATACTGGTATATAAACCGAATAATTCTTTATACATGCATTTGCGACCTTATCGAGAAACAATTTCAGCAGAAAACTTATTTCCCTGAAGTATTTTACATTCCACATGAAGTGTGAATTACTTCTGTTATGGCGCGATGGCACTGTATGGCAAAATGTTTAGTATGAGGTTGAATATTTTCGAGCTCCGGAACGACTATTACTTTTTAATCTTAGCGAAAAAGCTTATGTCTGAATTCGTTTTCTATAGATTCCGTTTCCTTAATGATCGAATGAAAGTAAAAGAAAATTGGTATTGTAAGTGCAAATGAGGTACTATCGTTAAGTTATTTGTAATACTTGGTCGGAACGTTATGTCGCGTTACATCATAAACATGAAAGTGAAGAAAGCAATGAGGATAGAATAAATGAGTTAATTGGCGTCATCAATGAATTTAACCACATCATCTAAAGGAACAATTCGTTCAGGCCAGTCTCAACTCCCTACACTGTAGGTTAATGGACTGACACCTATCAGAAAACAACAACTCCCCTGGCTAATACCACGAAGGGCGTTGGATTATATCTGACAAGTGTCAGTGCAGGATTTTTCACTAAAGTTATTCCTGCATATGCTGATGGCGATACAACTGCCGCAATAGATTTTCAATCACTGGATCACACTTGCAGACTCGTTTCGGGCTGTTTGGCCACTCTTTAGTGCAAGGTAGGTGCTATTACCAACATAAAGTTGATGATTTCCGATAATTGAAAATCGAATTCCTTCAGAGTATTATTCCTCAAACTAGGCTGAAGCGAACAACAACAGGTTTGTCATCGCCCCATTTGCCTGTGAACGAGGTAACCAACCGCATATCCGAAATTTGCCCAATTCCTCATATAAGGGAAGAAAACTTCTCACATACATATAGTCAGTGGGCATACTTGAAGAATGGCTATAAATCAAATTATCTAAAGGAACAATTTGTTCAGGCTAGTCTCAACTCCCTACAGTGTAGGTTAATGAATGAGTTAAACGATGAGCAGCCACAGTCCGTCGCGTATTTTTGATATGTACCGCTCTAGGTGGAATTAAATGTGCCAAGTCACTTGAATACTTTCCGTGAAAGCGTCTATAGAAGAGAGACAAATCTCCAACCTTTCTCCGAAGTTCCAGGCTATCAAGGTCTCCAATCAGGTGGATGGTTCCTTTCTGGATGGAATCCAACAACTCCAGGGTTTGTTTGGGGACAGAGCTCCATACATAAGTACAATACTCCAAAGAAGGTCTGATCTGATCTTTATAAGGCATCAAAAAATGCTGAGGTGTGTACAGTTCTCAGGTTCGGAATAGTGTTCCAAGCTTTTGAGAAAGAGCCTTTGCGATTCCAGCGACATGATTTTGCCAAGACAATTCAACCCCCAACAAACGTATCGAAGCAGAAAGCGGAATTGTCTGACCGACCTGACATTATTATATCCAATTCGAAGACATTCATTTTCTTGGAGAAAACTGGGATTTTTGTGACATTGAATTGACTCTGGATACTTTCAGCCCAATTGGAAATCACTTCTAGATCCTCATTAAGATATGTAACCTCCTCCTGCCGGTAAAGATGTGCATCCGCAGCCGATGTCCTGGAATCCAAATGAAATGACGAGACAACTGTGCTGTCGTGAGCAAAGCAATATATTGGATTATTGATATTTTCCAATAAGTCATTGATGTACAATAAAAAAATGGTTAGAGACAATTTGGGTCCCTGGGGAATACCAGCGTTGATGGTGAAATTATTCGAAAGATGTCCATCGACGGCCAATTGCAGGGAATGTTTTTTCAGGAAGCTGAAGAGCCATACACAAAAATGATCCGACAAGCCATAGTATCGAAGTTTGCCCAGGAAACCCTCATGCCACACACGGTCAAAGGCATTAAAAATATCAAGCGCGACAGCTCTTGTTTCTCCATGTTTCTCGATTGCGTTATTCCAAATATGAGTGACATACGATAGACGGTCGCCTGTTGATCTGTGTTTCAGAAAGCAATATTGATGATGCTCAAAATGTTGAAGGATATGGTATGTCAAGGATATGGTGGTTTATGGCTTCCTCCATAAGTTTTGATATCACCTACTGAAATTGTTTCTCTGTCACTTGGCATATTTTAATCAATATTGCACCAAGTATAATAATTTTTATGAATAAGGAATGTTATTGTCCTATTATGTTGGTACAATATCGATAAGTAATACTTATAGAAACTGTCCATTTAGAGAACACCTACACAAAACAAGTCTGTATAATGGAGGCATCAACTGCAGCTGATACAACTAATGGACAGAAGCAGCTCTTCGTGTTTCATGAGAATGTGAGGCACTTTGTTCAGAAACTATGTCCAGAAGAATTGTTGAAACAGGTGTCATAAAAGAGATAGGGCAGACGGTGTAGAAATATACAAGTCAGACTGCTCCAAAAAATAGCAAAAAATATCCGCCATCTTTATTTTATGAACATGAATTGAATAGAAGAATATAATGTAGTGTAGGTCATCAGGATCATAATGACAACTCAATTGAAACCGTATTCATCACATATATTTAACTAATATATCAACTTAAGGTCCATATGGCTCTATTTGACGAACACAAATGAAAGAATGGGGTTAACTACGAAAATTCCTAATTCAGTACACATAGACATCCAATCGATGTCCAATGGAAATCTGAAATGTATTTCACAGGTATCCACTGGACGTCATTTGATGACAATACATATTCTATGGATATTCATTCTGAGCCTCGATCCATATAAACATTTTTAGTATTTTTAAATTTATTGGATACAAATTGCGATGCGATGTGATCCCTCCCGCCCCCAACTACTCGTAAGGCTGTCACTGAACCAATTCTCATTGGTATTCCTTTCCATTCTCGTATATTTCTTTTTATTCATATCATCCACAATCCTTTCTCTCTGCGAAACGCATTCGTGAATATTCGAATCATTTTTAGTGCATTGGCAAGCAAATAAATGCGTATTGATATATTCCTTCCAGATGTTGAAAAGGATGCTGTGAAATATCATAACAGTGCGAATTCCCTGATCTACTATTTTACTCATAACTACTATTTTTGACAAATTAAAAGGGCATACAGTAAACTAAATATACACTGTGGGTTCATAAAATATTTCAACTTTGAAAGAATAACTATTACAGCAGTAGAAACGCCAAAGAAAAAAATTTTTAGGATTTCAGTAGATGAGAAATACTGAAACACGTCAATTACTCCTATGAAAGGAGGCAGGAGAGTTTAATAAAAATAATAATCATTGGAGAAGTTGTTCAATTTTGATTCCGAATGTATTAGCTTATTAGTAATTCAGAACTCATTTTTGAAAAAATATCTAGATAAAATTGCAATCATGCATAGGTATCAAAAACATAGAATAACATTTTGGTGATCGAATAGAATTTCAGTCGTAGGAAATAAAGCTTAGATTATATTGTTGAAAACATACCTCAACTCACTTTCTTTGCTTAAAATTTTGTGAGAAATTATTAGCAAGATGGTGAAATGAAACAAGATGATACCCAGTTAGGTATAAATAAAGATCAGTTTTGGAATTACAAATTAGTCTTCTGCATCTTCTGCGGAGTCGCCAACTTAGTTGCTGAAACGTATCTCGAGAAGAGTATTGAAGTTCTGGTGATTGGAAAAAGTGCTTGTTTTTGAATTCAGAAAGAAAGGGTGGGGCGTAACTAAATAAGTGTAAAACATTCAAAGAGGTAATTCCTCAGCGAAAAAAAGATAGGATCTTACATATAAAGAAATTTCATTGGAGCATCCCTTGTTAAGATACAGCCCCTTAAAGGGGGTATATAAAATTTGTACAGTTTTTTTCACAAGCACTAAAAAAGTTACGATATTGAAATTGACCTGACGTTTTGTACTACCAAAAAGACACTTAGCCAAAAATTTATTTGGTTTACCCCATGGTTGTAAGGGGTGGAAAACGCAACCCTTAAATTTATTTCCAATGTAACTTTTTGTCTTATCATTTATTTACTATTCAAAAATGTATTTCCGATAGCCTGTTCCATTCTAAACAAAAAATGTTTCTTGAGTTTTTTGCCCAAAATAAACCAGTTCGCAACAAAAAATTATTTTAGGAACAACTACAGAGATACATTGTCATCTATCTAGTAGGTCGCTATTAGCGATAGTGACAATTAAATTGGCATGACGCTGTCACTTACTGAATTTTCGAAATTGTTGTTCTGTTCTTGATTTGTTACTTTAATAACAAGTTGTAATCGTCATTATATGCACACGTTTCCACGCCACCTATGAGGTAGTGTAATTATCGCGTTTTTTTTAACGTGATTTCCCCAGTAGGCCTATTCCACATGTCTGTTGAGATTCTGTCAAATTGAAAACTTGCATAATGAAATATATTAGGAAGGGTTGGAAATTATAAAAGCGAATGAAATTAAAAACATGTAAAAATGTATATATCTGAGTCATAACCTTCAAATACTTCTTCTTGTCGTTCTTCTTCTTCTTGATCTTCTTCTTCTTGATGTTCATCCTGGGTGTAGGTAAACTGCGTCAAGAGTGATGTATCGCATGTTTCCTCGTTTCCTCGTATCAAATGAATCCTCCACTATTGGTGATTCAGCATTAGAACATGACTGGCCTTGACAATGTGTACATGCCAGAGAATACAACAGTCCAACTTTTTCACAACCACATTTAACGCTGCATACCTTTTCACAGTTGCAAAATATTGTGTTCAGCACAGGTGGCAGGTGGGAGTAAAGTCTGAATAGGTTCTAATGCATTGTCGACCAACTTCCAACCCCAGCCTTTTGGGTCTAGCTGATAACCAAGCCACACTTGAACTTGGTAATATACCCGGAAAACATGTTGATGAGCAGCAACTAAGATTGGAGGAAGACAAGCTAATTGCATCTGTTTTTTTATTTTATTAGGAATTTAAAAATCTCATTTTTAACTATGTTTTGAACAATTACACGCATTTGCAGCTTGTTGTAAATTAATGTACCTTCACTCTTATTTTTAAGTCTAATTTGACCGGACTAACATCCCTTTTCATTCTACGCTGAGCAAGAGTGTAAGTTTTGCTTTCTGAAAAAATTTGGTTCCAAACATTCTGAAATGTTGTAAATGGAGTTCATTTTTATTGAAGTTGCCATAAGTTTTTCGCTTTCTTTCTCAAAAATTAGTCACTCCTAAAATTATAACCCTTTCAAATTAACGACAGACATGTGAATTATTTTGTTACATTCTGATCCAGCTTTTAGGCAGATATTTGAAGTGATAACTTCTTATGGAAGAGTAAACCGTTTCGTTACTTAACGTAACGGTGCCAGCTTGTCTGGCTTCCCTTTCTCTCACGCATACGTCAGCGAAAGGCAGCGTGTGCTGAACATGTAGTGTTGACAGTATTATAAAAATCTAACCAGCAAGCACGTAATATTCTTTTATCATGTGAAACGTGGCTTGAAAATGATGATACTGATTTTGTGTGTTTACATTATTAGTATCTGTATTTAATCTTACAATATGTACATACACAAAATAATCAATGAAATATTTTATTGATAAATAACCTTTCCTTGCATTAACTTACAATCAATTCAAGTGAGAACCTGAGCTTTTCTCAAGTTAAACTATTTCAATATTAAATAGTTCGGTAGCCAGGGGATTCGACGTGGGTGCTTTGTTCTCTCACTCGAATTGACTGCCGTGTTGGTCGTTAGTTCAAGCCCTAGTCTGAACGATCGATTTTCACTTATCGTCCAACCCGTGTTCGGAATCACACGTTAAAATGTAAGACCTCATTGATTCTTAGCTCGCACAAGTTTCGACTTCTGAGGGTTGTCGTTCGTAGGGTTGCGAGAGCTGGTTAACGGAAAAACAGATTTTATAACAGATTTTTTTTACCAGATTAGTTTAACTTATCACTTCTCTCGGGCGTCCCGAGACGCACACGTTTTTAAAATTAACTGATACAGTTTATTATATGCTTTTATAGTGAAAATCATACTATAAACTGTATTTATTAGTTTTAATATGGATTTTCATCAAGTATCGACAAGTTCCATTCAATTAGCACAATTTTTTTCATGTAAGAATAACACCAAACCTCGACTTCCTATTGGTAGCATGGTAACATCGTCATATTTCATCCAATTCACACGTATGTGTATGAAAATTCGTTCGGTAGTTTTTGATATGATACCAATTGAACAAAGATAGAAATAGAGTCAATTCACTCCTCAAGGAGTTCAAAATGTCAACATATGAAAGATTACTTCATTGTCATAAAAATAACTAATTTCAACACCACACAACACATTTTTCTCAATATCCGTATAGTACCTACAAATAATTTTTTACATACTAGTGATTCTCAATGAGAGCAATTTCATTATAATTGAAGTAGCAAATTATTTTCTGAAAATTATATCAATGAATTCATTTTTTATGTATTCAAATTTTCTAATTGGAATTTCACACCACTTCAGTATGAAGATTTCACTAGGTGGTTGAAAATCGAGTTATTCGATAATATATTGGGGTGGATATATTATTAGACCTATGGGCCTGCATTGAGAGCTCAGTTACCCATTAATTTCCATTATTCCCGATAAAGCCACAATATGAAACTACATGTTACGGCCAACTAATGGGGAGACAAACAAGCAGTGTGAAGTGAAAATCAAAGTATTACCTTTCAACACTTCATTGTGTATCTTTGGATACTATGTGATTCAATAAGTACCCTTGAGGTATTTCAGCTCTTGACATCTTTCTGACACGAAGTCAACAAATGCGTGAAACATCATTGCAGATATAAAAATCTGTGTATCGCAGGAGATTTCACTATGCACCAAAATATTGATTACTCCATATCAACTATGTATCTTGAAACATTACTGTGAACTGTCAACCGAGATCTTTATTAATTCTGAGTTTTTTTAAGACAAAACACAAGCACTATGAGAAAATCCTTAAGGCGATCTAAGAGCGGTGCCTGTGCGAAAGTAGCGATTCACATTGAATTTGAAACGCTGGAAATTGAATCCATTTGGAAACAAGTTTTCAGGAAGTTTATTCCACAAAAAGGCAGATCTACAAATGAAAGAGTTCTTGAACAGTGAAGTTCAAGGGGTACTGAGTTGAACCTCAATATATATCGTTCAGAGTCTGCTTAGAAGCGGAGCTCCATACAGGAGAACCATACTCCAAAGAGGGTCTGATCTGAGGTTTATGAAGCATCAAAAGTTGCTGAGGTGTGTGCAGTTTTCTGGTTCGGAACAGTATTCCAAGTTTTTGAGAGCGGCTTTTGCAATTCCAGAGACATGATTGTGCTAGGTCATATTTGTGTCCATTTTAACCCTCAATAAACTCATCGAAGCAGAAAGTGAAATTGTCTGACCTGACATTATTATATCCGGTTTGGAGACATTTATCTTTTTATAGAAATCCGATGCCTAGGTTATTGTGGCATTGAATTGAACCTGATTCTTTTCGCCCCAATTCGAAATTACTGCTAAATCCTCATCAAGATATGCAAACTGTTGCTTTAGCCTCTATCGATATAAAAGGAAAATTCACCATGACACCACAATATTGTGGCGTGATGAAACTTTATGTAATCTACACGAGAATATAAGTGCAGATATAAAAAAAAATGAAAAAGTGGTGCGACTCTAATCTGCTGTCTTCCAATGTTTCCAAAACAAATTCAATATCATTCCGCTGCTTTATTGACAGCATTCCTTTACCAACACAGAACGCGGACAGGATAATTGAAAACAGACCTAGTACTGAAGTTTTGGGGGTAATAATCGCCAATAAACTCAAATTCACCGATCACATTTTAACCCTCAATAAAAGGCTAGCTTCTGGGTGTTTTGCAGTGAGAATAACATATAAGGATCTTCTTTGCCGATAAATCGGCTTATTTCTCACTTGTTCAGTCACATTTTAGGTGTGGAATTCCTTTCTAGGAAGTATGTTGCAAAACTCGAATGCAGACGGTGTTCATCATTCAGAAAAGGGCTATAAGATTCATGTGTAATGCCAAAAGTCGAGACTCCTGCAAACCCCTATTTGAATTAGATAAAATCTTGACAGTTTTTGGAATCTTTATTTTAGAAACAGTATGTTTAATTAACAAACATAAATTGATATTTAGCGATTACTCCAATTATTATGCCCTTCGTCAATCTAACGACAACTATTCAAAAATGTATTTCCGATAGCCTGTTTCATTCTAAACAAAAAATGTGTCTTGGGTTTTTTGCCCAAAATAAACCAGTTCGCAACAAAAAATTATTTTAGGAACAACTACAGAGATACATCATCATAAATGCGAAAATACGAAACTCATCTATCTAGTACTTCGCTATTAGCGATAGTGACAATTAAATTGGCATGACGCTGTCACTTTCTGAATTTTCGAAATTGTTGTTCTGTTCTTGATTTGTTACTTTAATAATTCACTTGTTATTGAAATGGCATGCACAAATGAAGAAATGGCTGATATGCATTACGTTTACAGTCTGTCGCAGGAGAATGGGTTAGAAGCTTCTAGAAAATATGCTGAAATGTATCCTCAACGGCAGCATCCTTCACATAGAATATTTGCTCGACTTCATTCGACAAAAGAACGCACGATTGTGGTCGCCATCGAGAAGTACGAACACCACAGCTTGAGGAAGCAGTACTTAATTTGATTGAAGAACAATCTGCTACCAGTACTAGAAAGATTGATTTCCAGCTAAAGGTTGATCATATGACGGTATTTCGAATTTTAAAAGAACAACCCTTATACCCTTAACATCTGCAACGAGTACAGGTACTGTTACCGCGAGGCTTTCCGAACCGTCTTGAATTTGGCAATTGGATGCTGGAAATGATTAGAAGAAATTGTGACTTTCTGGAGACGATAGAATTCACAGACGAATGTAGTTTTTCTCGGGACAAGATTATTAATTTTCATAATTACCACATATGGGCTGATGAAAACCCTCACGCTATTGTCAAAATTAACCATCAATAACAGTTTTCTCTTAATGTGTGGCTCGGAATTATTGGGGATGATTTAATTGGGCCTCAATTTCTACCTCCTCGATTAAATGGTGAGGCATAGGTTCAATTTTTAAGAAAAGTGCATCCAGTACTGCTGAAGGATGTTCGTTTGGGCGTCAGAAGGAATATGTGTTTTATGCATGATGGAGCTCCCACCCATTTTAGTCAAGTAGCACGTCATCATTTAACTGAAACATATGCAAATCAGTGGATAGGTCGAGGAGGACCACAGAACTGGCTCGCTCGATCCTCGGATCTCCATCCTCTCGATTTCTCCATTTGGGGCCACTCACAGCATTTGGTTTATCGTACTCCTGTTCGCGATGTAGAGGACTTAACAAACCGCATCATCCATGCGTGCAGGGTAATCAGAGAGACTCCAGGAATATTTGAGCGAATACGTGGCTCAATGCGCCGACGTCTAGACGCATGCGTAATGTCTGAAGGTAGACATATTGAACATTTACAATGATTTCTATATGTTGTGTGTTTTGTTATTGATTGACCAGCAGTCGCTTTGCTATGAGTGATATAAAAAATCATGGAGAAAGCTGTGAATCAGGATATACTTGAATGTTTGGAAGGCTTCAACATCTTGAACAATTATCAATATGATTTCCGGAAACAATATAAATTTTCAAACGATGGTATCATGTCATAAATAAGTCTCGAATTCTAAGAAATTGTTGACCACTCACGTTTTGTGTCAAGCTTTCTCTCTGATTGAGTGCAAACATTCACTGTCTTATCTTCTTTTTTCCATGTAGAAGCAAATGATGCTTTATAAAAGTATGTGTTTTTTTACGTATTTCATTGATGACGCATGTGTATCTTCTTATCGAACTCATCAATATCAAAGATGCATTTCGATTGAATAAAATTATGAGCCTTCCAAAGATTTGGGATGAGAAGAAAATATTTGCTCATTTATAAAAACAATGGTTTACACAAGTGCAAAGAAGGTTGAGTTGATTGAACTATACTATGAAAAAAGACGTTGTGCTGCGAAAGCCGCTGAACTGTTCAATCAACAACATGAGAAGAATGTGTCGCGACAGTATGTTTTCGATTTGATTGCAGAATTTCGCGCAACTGGATCTGTAGCAAATAAAAAACGGCAAATGGAACCACCAGTAAGAAATGAGGCGACACAAGTGGCAATTCTGGGCCATGTTGAACTTGACCATACTTTGAGCACAAGAAAGTTAGCATTTTTTTCCGAGGTGTTACGAACTAGTATTTGGCGTATTTTAAAAACCCACAAAATGCATCCTTACAAGATTAAATTACCGCAAGAACTGAATGAACATGATTTCGATCGACGATTGCAATTTTGCGAGTTGGTTAGTGAACGAGTTTTCAACATTTGCTTCAGTGATGAATGTTCTAAATGGCACAGTTATTCGCCATAATTGTCGCTGTTGGGCTGATTCAAATCCTTACATTTTTCATAAAGTGCATACTCAACGTCCACAAAAATTAAATGTATGGGCTGGAATTTTTGGTGACCGTATTCTTGGCCCATTATTTTTAGAAGGTAATTCAACCGGACAAATGTATCTGGGGCTTATCCGCCTGTTTGGCGGTACTCAGATCAGACTTTTCCGGATCACTGGATTGAGAGGCAGTGAACTATCGTATGGCCACGATCACCAGACCTTTCGCCGTTAGATTTCTTTCTATGGGTTCATTGGAAAAGCAGAATATACTGTACTCCTCCTGCATCACTCAAAAATTTACGGCAACGAATCACAAATGAATGTCGCCAAATCACTCCAGAAATGCTCCACAATGTTCGATAACGTTTCCAGGAAAATCTCTGAATCTCTATTATTGTATGGGAGCTGGAGGTGCCCATTTTGAGCATATGCTAACATGAGAATAAAGTAAGTAACTTCAACTCTAAATTTAATAGTTCGTTCAAATAAAAAAAATGTACACCATTGTTTAGAGAATTCCTAGATCTTTCAAACGATGTGCGACTTGACTCGCCCCCAGTTCTCTATTAAAATTCCAAGGGTTGTTCACCCCTCTGCTCCGGGGTTGTAGTGACAACGTTGTAAATGGGGAAAAAACTGTACCCCTCCCGATAAAAATCGACCTGTCTGGGCGTTTTTTAGGATTTGCAAGATTTGTACCCAAAACCTCTATTTCAAGTTTTCGATGGTCCACCCTGTATAAACAGACTGCCGTAGTTGTTCGCAAACAGCTCAAACAATGACGGCACGTACCAGAAAAAAGACGTATTCACTATGTTCACATGAAACTCAAGAAAGCACGTCAGCATGATACATGCTTTTCGTTCCAGTCATGTTGCTAGAAAATTTTCAGGAGCCGTCAATAACCAGAAAGGAGATAAATGAGTATTTTGATGACACTTAAACTGAAAAGTACTTAGTAGACGAATCCAATCACAAACTACGAGAAATTCCATCAAAAAAATCTATTTTCTTTTTTTCACATTTTTTTTTACATTCTTATTTGATTTAAATTTTGGAATGCTGACTAATTTTTAATTTTATTATTCTGCCTATAATATTCTCCATAAACAATCCGCTTATCTTTAGTCGAATTAGTTTTTTTTTCATCGTAGATAAAGGATCTCATGAGGACAAAACTGGCATTCAATTTCAAATATTCCGTAACATAATCCGGTCAATCTAGATATTAGAAGCTACATAAATTTACAACAAGCAGCAAACGCGTGTAATTGTTAAAAACATAGGTAAAAATAAGATTTTGAAATTTCGAATGATTGCGATGGCTGGAAAAAAATGTATTCGAGGTCAAAGGTCAAAAATCTCGACAAAAATTGGTTTTTCGCGATTTTCAGGAAAACGGTAAGTTTTATCATGAAATAACTTCAGATAAAAATTGCAGATAATGAAATTCTCTACAAAAAATATATCAATACTCTTTTTTCTTAGAGCCACCGTTTCTGAGATACGACGAGTCAAAAATTTGTACTCGTCATTATATGCACACGTTTCCACGCCACCTATGAGGTAGTGTACTACCTCATAGTAGTGTACGTTTTTTTAACGTGGTTTCCCCAGTAGGCCTATTCCACATGTCTGTTGTGATTATGTCAAATTGAAAACTTGCATGATAAAATATGTTAGGAAGGGTTGGAAATCATAAAAGCGATTGAAATTAAAAAGAAAGTAAAAATGAATTCATCTGAGTCTTTACCTTCAAATACTTCTTCTTGTTGTTCTTCTTCTTGGTCTTCTTCTTCTTGATCTTCTTCTTCTTCTTGATGTTCATCCTAGGTGTAGGTAAACTGCGTCAAGAGTGATGTATCGCAGGTTTTCCCGTTGGTATCAAATGATTCCTCTACTATTGGTGATTCAGCATTAGAACATGACNTATTATATGTGTATATATATATATGCTTATGTTTATGATGACTGATGAAAATTTGTAGCTTTGTCAATAAGACCTAATGTTCTTTGGGCAATAAAGCATATTATTATTATTAAACTCTTGCTGCCTGTGAAGATGTGCATTCGCCGCCGATGTCCTGGAATCAAAATGGAATGACAAAACAAGTGAGGAGTCGTCAGCAAGGCAATATATTGGATTCTTGGTTTATTTCAATAAATCATTCATATATAATAGAGAAAAGGTTGGAAATAATAAAGATCCCGGAGAACACCAACGTTGATGGTGAAAGTATTCGGGAGATATCCGTAGACGGATACTTTTTTTTTTCACGAAGCTGAAGAGCTGTACACAAAAATGATCCAACAAGCCATAGCTTTGAAGTTTGGCCAGCAAACCCTCATGCCACACACGGTCAAAGGTCTTGAAAATATCAAGCGCTACAGCTCCTGACTCTCCACGTCTTCCGAATGCCTTATTCCAAATATGATTTTCAAGCCTTCCAAAGGGAGTTTCGTTTCTGACATGGTGGTGGGCGGACGTGCCGATAGCGACCTCTCACAAAGAAGGTACGCGGACGCCATTGTTGGAGGTGGAACTCATGTTGTGTATGTCCGCCGTTTTCTAACGTGCATGCAAAAGTTGAAAGAGTGGTTATAAACATTGTTTTAGTGTATTTGAATAAATACTGCTCCCATTCATGCCGGTTGGAGGCCGGGGTGGACCAGATGTCCACGTGGGAGTGCTAAAGTGGAATAATTATATAATACCTACTCTCATTCACGCCGGTTGGAGGCCGGGGTGGACCGGATATCCACTTGGGAGTAGGATTGCAATTAATAATGAAAAAGACGACCAGTAAACACCAAATCTAATTAAGAAAACAGAAGTCTTGGATTACAGCATGATTCACAATCAGACCAAGCTGTAACCATCCGAATCGAGCTGGCTAAATGCGCCTATCTGGAAGCAAAGGCCAAGAACTTTGAGTGAAGCCTTCCAAATATTTAAGGATATGGTAGTTTACGGCTTTCTCCATAATTTCTGATGTCACTGATAACAAAGCAACTGATATATATTTATTTGGAAGATTTTTCTTGCCCTTTTTGGAATAGGCTGAAATCGACTAGCAAGAAGGAAAAACTCCTTTCTTGTTGAATTGGTTGAACAGTCTGCATAATACTGATGCGAGTTCATTTGGCACCTTCCAAGTACGATGACGGATACTTCATCAGGACCAGATGCCTTGTTGATATCGAACTGTTTCGGAACTCGCCTGACTTGACGTTATCGAAAAGTAATTTCCGGCATTATGGATTCTAGTCTGAGAATAGTTGGTGGTACTTTTCCCAGAAAATCGACTGTGGAGTGGGACGCAAATTGTTCAGCTGGTAGATTTGCTTTTTCTATGGCTGTTGTTGCAATTGAACCATTTTCAACCATTAGCTTTAGCTATCGACCAAAAGGATCTAGACCCATTGGGATTGGCAAGCAGTTTATCCCTGATTGTGAAGTTCTTTGCTTTGATTTATCTTAAGTTTGCAGCTGTTGCAAGCAATAATAAATTTAGTTCGGTTTGCGTCACTGCCGGTAGGCGACATTTTTGGAGGCGACAACTTACCCGCAATTTTCGTTGAACCAAGGTTTGCCATCAAAAGTTCGTTTCACTGAAAAATAAATATATGTAATCATGGATGATAGATTAACTTCAGAAGCACAAATAGGTGGATCTTAAGAGCTGAAACAAACATCTAGCCAGTAGAAATTTCGGAAATGATCTTGAATTTTCTCCCATTCTGCAGATCTGCAATGCCAAACTTTGCGCGGCTTAGAATGTTCTCGAACATTTATGGATAATTCACTGAACACCGAAATGAGTTTGTGATCGGAAGATCCCAATAGAGACCTTACGGCGACTGTGCAAATTTCTGGATTGGTTGGTAGATCCAGAAGACTAACATATTTTCCATCATGGTCAGGAATCCTGGTTAGCTCATTCATAATCTGAGTAAAGTCCGCTGCTTATTGCGAAAGCCACAGCTTCGCGACCTTGTCTGTCGTTGATATTTAAAAATTTCAGCCATTCGATATTGTGAACATTGAAGTTACCGAATATGAAAGTTTCGGCATTGGGATGATTGATTTGTAGAAAGTCAATGGTGTTTGCAAGTGAAGAGAATAGTGCCCTATATTGTGTATCGCTTGGTGGTTGATAAACGCAGCATATGAATTTTGTGATCCCCTGTGATGTTATGTTGAACCACATAACATGAAAGTTTTGGGGTTCCAGCATTTCCTCTAGTTGACAGAAATCGTTTCTGATAAAAAGAGATATTCCTGGAGATCCTATTGGGGAGTTATTTTACCTCCGGTGTTTTTTGACCCTAGGAGCGCCATCATGCAATTTTTCCCAATATTACCACCCTGGAAACCGAAAACAGAGACAAAGCAACGAAACGTTACCCCGAAAGCAACTTCACGCTGCCTAAGCAGTTGCGATAATATTTCACCGGGCGATGCCGGGTGGAACCAACATAACCATCCTTAAAGAGATTACTAGACTTTCGTGAAAGTGAACTTCAGCGTTGATATTGCATTGAATCAGAATAAAATAACATAGAATGACACTATTTTGAAGTTAAAATGCTCTCAGGTTTGACCGTACTTGACTTCATTGAAAATTGAAGTTACAAAGCATATTGCCATAGATGAAAATCATACTACAATTTATCAATTTATCTGTAGTGTTTTTTCATTCTAGCGTCCCCTCATTTTGTATGCTCGAATAGAAATTGCATTACATATAAATTGAAAAGCGAGTATATTTCAGAATAGAATAGTTTTCGGGCAAAAACATTTTTGGCCCTTTCAGTTTTCAATTCAAGCCTGATTATATTTATCCATTAGGAAGCCTGTATCACTCTTTAGTATTGAGAAATAATCAGTTACTTAGCACCAGAGGATGGGTGCTTGAAAAACATTGATGCTGAAGGATAGAGAAATGAATTAAATGGTTGCGCTAATCAAAAAAATATATCATTTAGGTACATTATGGGGAAAACCAACACCCTATGCATCTGGACCTATTTTAACTCGTGGCCTTTCAAGTACCGTATACCTTTTATTCTAAAAATTTTCCACGATAATGTGAACTTTACTGACTTTTTCACACTAAACTTTGTATCTATTCGAAGTTTTCAGGTTCTACAATCATGAAGCATACTCAATGAATTTGGGCAATGCTCTTTCATTCTATAATCGTTTTCCAAAGTGTGTTGAATAACATTAGATTCTTCGATCTTCTGTCACAGTCCTCACAGCAAATTCCACCAAACCAAGATTGTTTTCTTCCTTTGAATTTCAGGGTTGAATAACATTTAATGAAGTGAATATATTCTTTTCAAACCGATTATTTCAATATTCAAATCAACCCATCAGTGTATCATTGTTTATATGGGAGAGCAATAAACTCTTATTTGTCTTCATTTTTTGAAAAGTCGAGGATTTGGTTCAAAACCAAAATTAAACAATAGTTCAAGATCAAAGTGGAATTATTATTAAACTCTTGCTGCCTGTGAAGATGTGCATTCGCCGCCGATGTCCTGGAATCAAAATGGAATGACAAAACAAGTGAGAAGTCGTCAGCAAGGCAATATATTGGATTCTTGGTTTATTTCAATAAGTCATTCATATATAATAGAGAAAAGGTTGGAAATAATAAAGATCCCGGAGAACACCAACGTTGATGGTAAAAGTATTCGGGAGATATCCGTAGACGGATACTTTTTTTTCAGGAAGCTGAAGAGCTATACACAAAAATGATCCAACAAGCCATAGCTTCGAAGTTTGGCCAGCAAACCCTCATGCCACACACGGTCAAAGGTCTTGAAAATATCAAGCGCTACAGCTCCTGACTCTCCACGTCTCCCGAATGCCTTATTCCAAATATGGGTGACATACGAAAGAAGGTGGCCTGGCCTGTTGATCTTTGTTTCCGAAAGCCATATTTATCGTGCTCAAGATTTTCAAGCCTTCCAAAGGGAGTTTCGTTTCTGACATGGTGGTGGGCGGACGTGCCGATAGCGACCTCTCACAAAGAAAGTACGCGGACGCCATTGTTAGAGGTGGAACTCATGTTGTGTATGTCCGCCGTTTTCTAACGTGCATGCAAAAGTTGAAAGAGTGGTTATAAACATTGTTTTAGTGTATTTGAATGAATAGTGATCCCATTCACGCCGGTTGGAGGCCGGGGTGGACCAGATGTCCACGTGGGAGTGCTAAAGTGGAATAATTATATAATACCTACTCTCATCGGATGTCCACGTAGGAGTAGGATTGCAATTAATAATCTTTTATGAAAAAGACAACCAGTAAACACCAAATCTGATTAAGAAAACAGAAGTCTTGAATTACAGCATGATTCACAATCAGACCAACCTGTAACCATCCGAATCGAGCTGGCTAAATGCGCCTATCTGGAAGCAAAGGCCAAGAACTTTGAGTGAAGTGAAGTGAAGCCTTCCAAATATTTAAGGATATGGTAGTTTACGGCTTTCTCTATGATTTTTGATGTCACTGATAACAAAGCAACTGATATATATATTTATTTGGAAGATTTTTCTTGCCTTTTTTGGAATAGGCTGAAATCGACTAGCAAGAAGGAAAAACTCCTTTCTTGTTGAATAGGTTGAAAAGTCTGCATAATACTGATGCGAGTTCATTTGGCACGTTCCAAGTACGATGACGGACACTTCATCAGGACCAGATGCCTTGTTGATATCGAACTGTTTCGGAACTCGCCTGACTAGACGTTATCGAAAAGTAATTTCCGGCATTATGGATTCTAGTCTGAGAATAGTTGGTGGTACTTTTCCCAGAAAATCGACTGTGGAGTGGGACGCAAATCGTTCAGCTAGTGGATGTGCTTTTCCTATGGCTGTTGTTGCAATTGAACCATTTTCAACCATTAGCTTTAGCTAGCGACCAAAAGGATCTATACTCATTGGGATTGGCAAGCAATTTATCCCTGATTGTGAAGTTCTTTGCTTTGATTTATCTTAAGTTTGCAGCTGTTACAAGCAATAATAAATTTAGTTCGGTTTGCGCCACTGCCGGTAGGCGACATTTTTGGAGGCGACAACTTACTCGCAATTTTCGTTGAACCAAGGTTTGCCATCAAAAGTTCGTTTCACTGAAAAATGAATATATGTAATCAAGGATGATAGAATAACTTCCGTGACTTCAGAAGCACAAATAGGTGGATCTTAAGGGCTGAAACAAATATCTAGCCAGTGGAAACTTCGGAAATAATCTTGAATTTCCTCCCATTCTGCAGATCTGCAATGCCAAACTTTGCGTGGCTTAGATTGTTCTCGAACATTTATGGATAATTCACTGAACACCGAAATGTGTTTGTGATCGGAAGATCCCAATAGAGACCTTACGGCGACTGTGTAAATTTCTGGATTGGTTGGAAAATCCAGAAGACTAACATATTCTCCATTACGATCAGGAATCCTGGTTAGCTCATTCATAATCTGAGTAAAGTCCGCTGCTTATCAGGTTCGCGACCTTGTCTGTCGTTGATATTTGAAAATTTCAGCCATTCGATATTGTGAACATTGAAGTTACCGAATATGAAAGTTTCGGCATTGGGATGATTGATTTGTAGAAAGTCAATGGTGTTTAATATTCAAATCAACCCATCAGTGTATCATTGTTTATATGGGAGAGCAATAAACTCTTATTTGTCTTCATTTTTTGAAAAGTCGAGGATTTACGATTCACGAAGATACTTAAAAATTATATTTTTCAATATTTACCAATATTCTTATATACACATCACATTCCATTGGTAAACCGTATATTCGGTGATCTGTCAATAAAAATCGAAACAAAGTCCTCTAACTCATTTATTTTGTATGAAATCCGAAGGAAACATTCAACCCGTTTGTTGCTTACAGTTCAAACTTTCTCATGAAAAGATGATCTATGAATCATCAATAGTAGGATTCTCATTACTGTGACCGATGTTGACTTTGAAACAATTTCATTTCACGCAGAGTCATGTTTCCTGTATATATTATTTGACCTTTCAATCATTCAGGCAGGTTTTTGTAAAACCCTTCATAGTGAGAATCATACATTTCGAAGAAGTTCAAAACCAAAATTAAACAATAGTTCAAGATCAAAGTGGATTTTTTCATAATAATGTCGTTGAATTCCAATTTTGAACTACATATTCAGTTTTGCTTCTTTCCAAAACGATGTGTGACCCTTCTTCGCCTTAGTTCTATCACCTTGTATCAAAGATTACCAATTATCCATGGTCATAAGTTGCACTTTAGGAACCATCAGAGGGATTCCAGTCTTGAAGCGTCTACGTCAATGTCCCTGCAATGAAACAAATAAACATCCGAATCGATGGTAACAGGCTTTGTGTTGGGAAATGGGAGGATTATAGAAATACATAAACAAGTTATATAATGCTGAGTGCAGAAAACTGTTAGTCTATCTAGAAAATATTCAAATCGTGGAATATCAGGTAGAGAAAATTGCTTATATTGAAAAATATGAAACCTACTCACAAACATTCCTTGAAAACTAGTTTTGTTACAACGAAGGCTGTTATTTTCACAACAAATCTTGATTTCATCTGCAAAATCAATGTTTTATAAACCTAGCTCATTATATAAAGTCAACAAAATCAGAAGAGGTTAAGTCGGGTATCTCACATGAAATTGCAACCAAAGGAAACGCCATACGAGTGAAGTTTACTTAATATTCTAGTCTCGTGATATTTTTTTAATTATTCACAATGTACTAAAAGTGATACTCAGTTTTCATTATGTTTGCCATTTTTCTAGTTCAAATCTAATTTCACCGTTTTCTGATTTTAAATGAGGCAATTATAATGAAAATTTTTTGCCAAAAAAATTATCCTATCAAATTTGTCTATTTCTAGTCATGTGTGTCGAAATAACCAATGAAACCATCATTACACTGATAACTACCCATGGATAGTTTTCACGGGTAGTTATCACTTATGTCATGACATTGCTAAGCAACCAACACAATAAAGTTGTTTNGCAAAATCAATGTTTTATAAACCTAGCTCATTATATAAAGTCAACAAAATCAGAAGAGGTTAAGTCGGGTATCTCACATGAAATTGCAACCAAAGGAAACGCCATACGAGTGAAGTTTACTTAATATTCTAGTCTCGTGATATTTTTTTAATTATTCACAATGTACTAAAAGTGATACTCAGTTTTCATTATGTCTGCCATTTTTCTAGTTCAAATCTAATTTCACCGTTTTCTGATTTTAAATGAGGCAATTATAATAATAATTGGGAAAAAAGTTTTTGGCTTTCTACGTGTCCATCATCAAACAAAAAGTGATGGAAAGAAAAGAAAAAAAGTTACAATGAAAATTATATTTACATATATCTTCATATACACAATAGTTACAGATACCAGGTAAAGAACTACTTCCACTGAACAATGAATTGTACAAAGAAACATTCAGTTTGTGAAAGTTGTTCCAATAGTTTTTTTTTTCAGTTTGTGTATGAAAAAAACTTCTGTGAATGATCTATATATCTCTCCGAAGAGTTCACATTGTAGTTGTTTTCTTTTTTCTTTCTTTTGAAGTTTCTGACATGTTTTGTTCGATAGTGTAGAAATAGAAGACCAAATTTTTTTTCGATTGATCTCTTCCAAAATATTTCGTTTTCAATTTATACTAAAATAATAACTGATCACTAAAATGAAAATACGCGAATGTACAGATATTTATGGTATTAGCAAATAGCTTATTTCAGAATGAAAGCATATAATTTTTCCATCCTCGACGAATAATTTAAAAATTTTGTATTTCTGGAACTGCGAGTTCTGACTATGAAAAAGTTTGTGGATTGTGTTCAGTGCCTCCTGTTCACTTAACTATCTTCAGAGCACGATTTTAGTCATTTCAGTCGAATATTAGATTTCGATATAGATTCTATTCACATACCCTCCCAATATATCAAATAATGTAAACCACAAGCATCTTTCAGATCTGAGGTTCATTCTCAATTAGGCCATTCTCCCCTTTTGGAAACATTCGGCTCGCTAACACTGTTTGGCTTATACAAAATAGCCTAGTCGATTCATGTTCGTGTTCCTCTTGTTTTTTTTTGCTTTTTCCTCAGATCTCGAACGCGTTTGTTATGTTATGTTGGTTTGATCATCGTAGGTTTATAATTCAGTACCCAGAATCTCCATCATTATTTCATTCATATCTCATTAATTTCAACCAGTATAACAAAATTTCCTTCAAAACATCGGAATTAAACAGATATACAAATAAATTTAGTCGACTATTGGTTTCTTAAGAATGAGTAAATTGAATGAAATTGAAGTAATTGATTTTTTTGAAAATTGTATCAAAACTCACATATGTATTCACATTTCCAAACTGCAATTCCAATTCAGTTAGTGGTGAAGATTCGACTACGTGTTTGAAACTCGAGATTCTCTGTGATTATTTGGGATAGATATATGATTAGATCTTTGCGTCGAGAGCTCCGTTGGCCATTATTTCTGACGAAGCCACAATACGAAATTACATGTACCTAATCGACAAACTAATGGGATGACAATTAAGCAGTATGAAGTGGATATCCGAGGATCGTCTTTTAACACATTCGTGTATTTAATATGATACTATGATGAGTACTTTTGAGGTGTCGGCAGCTCTTGACATCTTCATGACATGGTATCAATGAAATACCATTGAAACATACATGGAAATCACCACTATGACTGAAGAAGAACGGTATACTTATATGTAATTTACCTAGTACTGTAAACCCTTTGGGGAGTCTGGGGTCAACTTGAAACTGATTCAAATGGAAAAAGTCGAATATCTTCGCTTGACTTGCATGGGTACTATTATTACAGAATATGCAGTTTGGTTTCTTGCCTTTGAAGGAAACTTTTGTATTAACTGTATACAATGCTGCAGCAGCATAGAGTTCAGGCTCACCTTGCAGTAAACGTTTCCCCTTATTCTGGTGAAATTTCTCACTAGTGAGCATTTTTTTCAGGTTTGCGAACAGCCAGTAGTCACTGGGAGCCAAATCTGGCGAATACCGTGGACGTGATAGATATTCGAATTTTAATTCATGTAGTTTTGCCATTGCTTTGGTTGACTTGTGATACTTTGTCTCACTTTGTCTTATGCGATCGTTTTTTTTGCAGTTTTGGATTTGAAACGCACCAATAATGCAATACAGGGCGTCAATTTGAAAACTTCTCATCCTTAATACCTTTCTTCCAGTAAAAAAAATATGGAGAATTGAAAAAACAAGTCAATTTTATAGTCAACGGGGACACTTTCAAGGACTATTTGTAGCCCTTGTGGTTCAACCCCCTAGAAGGGATAGATGTTACCCTTAGAATTTTCAACGGAAAGGGGTGTCAAATGGCACATCATCTTGATTGGCGTTCAATTCTGCTTCCAATGGTACCTTGACTTATTATTTTCTGATGAGCATTTCACGAAAAATAGCGTTCAATACTAACAAATGTAATTAGAATTTGCCTGTTCTGAGATACACTACTGTATTGACACATTTTGATAAAAATGATCAGAAGAGTGAGTGGCGCCGTTCCAACCCTTGAATGACAGGAATAAATGTTTTACGCGTGGAATTTTTTATGTTGGTTATTGTCTTATTACAAGTCAACTTACCCGTATCTTATAAACTGTTCGAAATGTCGCCCGTTTTACTTTTAACAGTAATAAAGTATGTTTTCGAACTCTTCTCTAACATTACGGAAAACTTCACAAAGAATTGACTGGCATGCTGCTGTGAATAAATTCTTCAATATCAGAAGGTTGTGTTTCATAAATAACGGATTTAAGATCAAAAAAAGATATTTAAGAGTGTTGAGTCCGGTGATCTCGTAGGCCATTCAACTGCTCCCCTTCTGCCAATCTATCCAGAAATCTCTCGTTTAACCACGGTCGGACGGAAAGAAAATAACGAGGTAGAGCACCATCCTGCTGGAAATGTAATACATTTTTCTGCAAAAATTCATTACCTTTTACATCCCTTTGAGTTTCTAGGTCGTGAGTTATAAGAGGATCGATAGTCTTTTCAAGCATTTCAAAGTTCAGATTGCCAGTCAAGTTTTCTTCCAGAAATAATGGACCAATAATGGAATTTCCGAAAATACCAGCCCAAACATTATTTTTTTGTGGGTGTTGTGTATGCCCTTTCTGAAAAGTATGTTGGTTTTCGTCACTACAATAGAGACAATTTTGTCTATTAACATTTTCATTCAGAATGAAATGAAAAGACTCATCACTGAAACCGATGTTCAACAGAAGATTAGGGATGGCATTGACTCGATGAGACATGATTTCACAAAACTGTATTCTTCTATCATAATCATCTCCGTGGAGCTCTTGAAGAATCTGTATTTCATAAGGGTGAAATTCATGCACATTCAATGCTTTTTACAGTCTCGCGTGACATTCCCGTCGGTTATGATACTGATTGCAAGAAGCGTGTGGGCTCTGAAACAAATATTCCCAAAACTTCAATTTGAGCTGCTTCATTTGAACTCTGGGGTTATTTCTTTTTCTATTTGTCACTGAACCAGTTTCGTAAAACTCATTCACCAAATCAAGCACATACCGGTGACTTATGTTAAAATTTGGATGTCTTTCGTTGCGGCCCTTTATGCGTACATTCCAACTTCTCCATAAATTACAATCATTACATTTCTGGCTTGAAAAATGTCAACCATTTTTACAATTGTATACACTCATCGAAGTAATCACTGAACAGCACAACAGGTACAACTGTATGCACAATACTACCAAATCGTTCAAATTTGCAACCAATTTTTCACCTGAAAACAGAAACTTTTCACAGCAGAAGTAGCAAAACAGGACGACTACCTGTACACTTTCTGCGATGAGAATTAAAAATTGAGCCCTTGTCCCCCCTTCCCATTTAAAATTCTAAGGATAACATCTACCCCTCCTAGGGGTTGAACCACGAGACCTACAAATAGTCCTTGAAAGTGTCCCCCTTGATAATAAAATTGACCTGTTTTTTCGATTCCTCATATTGTTTACTGAAAGGAAGATATTAAAGGTGGGAAGAATTCAAATTGACATCCTATAGTGTTAATTGTATTTCCTTCTTCAATTTGGTCTATGAATATTACACCACGCACATCCCAAAATACCGAGACCATAACCTTTTCAGTCGGTTGTTGTGCTTTCGACAGCTTTGGACGAATTTCACCAGTTGCTCTCCACTCAGATGACAACCGTTTTGATTCCGGAGTGAAGTGATAGATAGATGAATTAATGATGCAATTAACGCTAATTCGATGTTATCTATGTCACATCACCAAATAAAATTCAGATTCTGAGTCTGAATCAGTCATGATGATGAAAAAAGTTATAACTGATCACCAGGACATATTAGTATTGAGTAGGGAACGGAAAGATTATTACGAAGACAAAAAAATACGATGATTTTTCAATTAAAAATATTCTCTTGCTATTAGGGAAAATGCAACACCTTGTTATAACTTTCAAGGATATTATCATATATCGGGATTATCGATATATCGAGCAAATACACTATCGTGGCACTCGGTATTAAATCGATGGGGAATCGGTTATATGGGACACTTTGTACGTTTCCCGATTGAAATATTTGATCGATTACTGCAAATAGTTATATCCCTAATGATAGTGTTTGCTTAGGAAATACATAACAAGTCTATGGGTGAAAAAATGTAGTCTACCCATTTTTTGTGGTAAGCAGTGACGGAATCCAGGCAGGGATATATCTGCTGTCGTTTCTATAAGGACATCAGATATAATAGGATATAATAGTTCAAAAATTGATCATGAAACTAATACTTGGCAAGACACGTGACTATTGAAGAGATCTCTTATATAAAGAAGTCCAAATCATGGATGAAGAAAAGAGAATTGAAACTTTCTATGTTTTTTACCACATAGAAGCATAGAGACTTTCAATTCTCTTTTCTTCATTATGATCTACTATCACGTAACGACTACATCCATCAATTCACCAAATCATGGATATCAGACAACTATTGTGTATGAAAATATTATTATTCATTTAAAACTATAATACAAGTTCATGAACATGTTCACAATACGCGAAAATATGTTGCTATATTTCTACCCAGATGTGAGAAAACGATCGGACAGCGATATGCTAATTACCTGGCACCTAGAATATTTGAGTACGTACCTCATGAGACTCAGAATATTGAAAAATATAGAAAATACCAACTGACTGGACTCTCGAAATGGGACGTAATTTGTTTTGCAAAATTATAATTTTCCTAGGAGTATTGAATCTGCCACCTGATAATGTCACTTAACCGAATTGTGAAATTTACCCTACATGTAACTCTCATTAAAAATTCACCTACATGTGATGCTTATTCGGATGCTTATTCGGATGTGTCACTTTATCATATCACGTACAAGCAGCTGAATTGCTTCTGTGATTTTTCTGTTTATTTGTTCTCTTGCATGTGCGTTATATTGTTTGTAATATTCAAAAAAAATATGATAAAACTGACCGATACTTGATGAAAATCTACTATAGCGTATTCCAAAAAACATATTGATGCGAGATTGCCACTCGACGGTTTACAAAACAGCGACGAATGTTTCGCTATACAATAGCATCTTCAGGCGTCACGATACTCTTTTGTGAGTATTGTGACACCTGAAGATGCTATTGAATAGCCAAACACTTGTCGCAGTTTTATAACCTGTCATGTGGATATCCCACATTAGGCGTCACAATAGAGTGTTGTGACGCCTGAAGATGCTTGTAAAGCGAAACACGTATCGCGATTGTGTAAACTGTCAAGTAGAAATCTCACATTGAAGTGGTTTTTTGAATACGTTCATTAAGGAAACTCAATATTCAAGGATCTATTGCCAATAACTGTAATAGAGTCCTCTAGCTTATTTTCCTTTGTGTCAAGTCTATGGAGAGAAATCCAACTCATCTTTTGCTTACTGGTGATAAGCAGATGAGCTACAAATTGAGGTATTAGGGTTTCCAATGTTATATTTTTGTTGATGTTTATTGAAGTAGTTGTTGATTTGGAAGCCATTTCGTAACATGAGGACAGATTTGTGTTTCCTATATTTCAAATCACTGGTTATTAGAAGAAACCCTGTGTTCGGTCTTAAAATCTCACTATCGAAATTATTATGTGAATCCTAATTTTTAGTATTTAGCCTAGATTTGCCAGCTCTCAAATTTGTACAACGAAACAGAATGTTTTATGGCCTCAAATAAGTACCTTCATGCCGTCAATTCAAATTAATCAATCTCTACTTGACATTCCTAAAAACATTCCCTTAGCTGATCCAGAATTCTTCAAACCTTCTGATTTTGATGTTCTTATTGGTGTAAAATTATTCTACAAATTACTCAGTAAAGGCCAAATCTCATTTAAAGGCCAGCCAGATGCGGTTCTTCAAAAAAATCAACTAGGTTGGATCGTAGCTGGTGATATCAAAAATCCTGTCGCTACTATACGCATAACTTGTCACTTAGGCTTGCATGCAGAACTATTTGATTCTGATCTTACTCGCTTCTGGGAAATCGAAGAAATTCCCTCATCAAAAATTTCATCCCCAGAAGCCATGTGAAGTACATTATTCACTTCACACTACTCGAGATAAATCTGGTCGATATTTCGTTAGGCTTCCGTTTAATGACAAAATTCAAAATCTCGGAGAATCTTATTCAACTGCTTAACGTCGTTCCTACGCCTTATAAAGGCGATTCCAAAAGGATTCAGATCTTCAACGCTGATACTCTGACTTTTTAAGCGAATATCAGAAGCTGGGTCATATGTCTCGTATTTCCGGTCAAGACGATGCTGCCAGGGGTTTTTATCTTCCCCATCATGCGGTTAGAAAGGACGACTACCAAAATTCGAGTTGTATTTGACGGTTCGTCTAAAACATCAACTGGTATTTCATTAAATGATATTTTAATGGTAGGTCCTAAATTACAAGATGATCTGTTTGTAATTTTGCTTCGTTATCGTTCGCATCTAAATGCACTTACTGCCGATATTGAAAAAGTATACCGACAAATGCGTGTACATCCAGATGATGCGATCTATTCTACACTTGTATAAAGTTCTCCATTATAATTTTTATATTTTTCAGATTGTGGAAGGTAACAAATACCGAAAGAAAAAGGTCGATAAAAAACTGATTTTCCTTCACAAAAAAATGACTTTCGTTGAATATCTCATACAACTTCAGAAGCGCATAATAATTGACTCTATAAAAGTAAATGATACCAATATGATGACTCGTAACTATATATCTTATTATTGAAAAAAAAACAGTCAAATCTATCAACAAGAACTCCTCAATCGAAAAGTAACGCCACACAATCCGTTCTGGCGATAGCGTAATCGAAAGCTTCTTTGATATATCTCTCCAACACTGGCAGGGCCTTGTATCGAAGATTGCCAATCACCCATGATTCCACTTTAGGAACCAGCCAACTGAGAGAAGCCAGTCCTGAAGCGTCTACGTCGATGTCCCTGCAATGAAACAAACATGTGAATCGGTGGTGAAGTAACAGGCTTTGTGTTGGGAAATGGGAAAATTATAAGGATGAATATACAAGTCTTCCAACGCTGAGTGGAGAACTGTGTTAGACTGTCTATAAAATATTTAAATTATTGAACCAAAGACAGTCACTTGGGAAAATCAAAACATCAGGGAACACCCAACTAGTTACTTGTGTATTTTTTTGTCAATTCGAATATTATGGGAATTTTTTCAACAGCTTCCATCTCCATGAAATAGGACTGAAATTATTCCTGCCATTACATAATTATAAACGAAGACATATTTCCATCTTCATAAAATTGGGAATGAAATCATCAATGACATAAAACAATCATAAGCTTAAGAGCGGATCAAAGCTATCAGTAATTATTTTTGGGTATGAAAAAATCTTGTAGTGAAATCTTTGATCACATGAAAGTAAAAATAACAAACGTCTAACACTAAATTTGTGACCGTTTCTTGTTGAATAAGTAGCCAAAATGACTCATAACTCTATCTTCGAACCAATCACAGTTTCATAACTCACAACCTCAATCCAATCACATATGTGTATCATTTTTTTTTGATGGCAGGCATAAATAATTTTCCAGTCCAAAGTATGTTCTCAAATATTTAACTGTATTCATTGAACTGACATTTCATTTTGAAATATAGTTTTTTTCGAAAAAATGGACTGAGGAAGTGGAAACGAGTGTATCCCAAAATAAATGTATAATATTATCCATGACGATAATTAGCTTAGGTTATGTTAGGACCAAAGTTAGAGGGTCTATTCGACCCTCCACCGCAACCAGCAAGGGTTGGTTCTGGTTCCACCAGAACCAGAAGGTGTTTTTGATCCATCTGTGAACCAACAGTCCTCTTTACTCGGAAACAATACTTTATAAGGCAGTTCGTAGTTGACAGTTGGAGGCATAAAGTCAAAGGTCACTTCCAGAATGCTGTGACTTCCAGTGTCCAGTGATGATGAGTAAACAATTTTCCCAAACATTTTTTCAAATCCTAGACGCGTACCTTCACCGTACCTTCATCGAACTTTCATCGGTGGTAATGAATACCCCACACTGGACTATAAATAATTCCTATATATAACAGTGAGTATTCTTACTCAATTGGTTATTAGTGAATGAGGTAGCAGGTAGAATGTGTAAAACAATTACAATTATTTTTCAATAGGTGGCACGCATAAGTGGAATTGGTTTTCTTTAGTTAGAAATCACTTGAAGTGATTTGGTTTGAAACCTTTTTTAACTTTTCAATTTCATTGTAACTGTAATTTTACTTTTTTTGTTTATTTTCATTCCATTGTAATTTTATTTCACATTTTTATCCTCAATATGATTGAAATTTTTATTTGTTCTTTCAGATATTTCAAACCACGTTAGATTCATATTAGACAATGATAGTCCGAACTGGTAAAATTTATTGATTATTGATAATCTGGCCTTTGACTGACATTCAACTTTTATGATTATCGAGTTTTGGAATGGACTGAATGCAACGGTAAATCATTCTGGAAGATGGAAAATGGAGATAAAGAACGTTGATACTGAAAGCAGTAATTGAAATCGATAGCACCAAAGGCTTAACATTACAATTCACATTTTCGAAATGAACACGCTACCTACTGATGGAATTGAATAATCTGATGTTTCTGGAATAAATGTATTTTTGGCTTTCTACTTCTCGATGAATATTACTGGAGGTTTTTCCCAACACCAAACCGTTATTTTAACATCTCGACACGTGTTTCGATCACCAAGTGATCATCTTCAAGAGGGAAATCAAACTAATCCTGCGTCTTAAGTATCTTAAATTAATTTCACAATATTGCCTTATCTACTAGTCCTGAATTATTTTAACAATTTACCTGACTTTTACATAAGGACACATTGTAAAATTAATTTAAGACACTTATCTATGGTACGAAGGAGAATAACTTTGTAAGTAGGATTAGTTTAATCTTCCTCTTATAGATGATCAGTTGGTGATCGAAACACTTGTCGAGGTGTTAAAATAACGGTTTGTTGTTGGGAAAAAACTCCAGTAATACTCATTACTACACCAAAGGTTCCAAACAGTGCATCACAAGTAATTCTCGATGTCTATGAAAAAACGTGGACAAATTCCAAAGAGAGAAAGAAATCAATCAAAATCAAATAAACATTCTATAGAGATGTGTAGGAATTTTTTCTACTTCCAAAACAAATACTTCCATATAAACTTCTAATTATGAGAAAATTACAATCAAAATGGGTAGCATATTGTCTAATTCTTCAAATCAATAATCCCATGTATTGAATTCGACAGAATGAATACAACTGAAAAGCTTCTAATTGATTTTTAAACAATAATAGCATCAAATTATGAATGGACTGTCGCGTTACTTGACGAAAATCAATAACACTATCCATGATAATAAGTTTTTTCGAATCTAGCCGCGTTTCGCTAACACTGTAGCTTTTTTCTACCGAGGAATGCGTCTAGAGATGAAAAATATTTTTAAAAATTGTTCAATTATTAAGCGGATAATAAGAGCATCGCTTCCATAACAAGCGACAACATAAATATGCGATAGAGAGTTAGCGTCTATTGCAGAAATTTGAAATAAGTATATCTTATAATACGAAGTTCCCCTCCGCGTCCACCTAGGTATATAACAAAAGTAGCAAAAGTAGCTGAAGCCACAAACAAAACATGAAAAAAAATTATTCATTGATAATTTAGATTCATTAATGACTTTGATAGAATGCGGCAGAATCTACCAAATGCTGCATTTCTAATTCATTGTTTTCTCGTCGAACGAAAGAGAAACAATAAATGTCGGTCTTATAATTATAACATCAAATATTTTTAATAACAACGATGCTAGACGCATTATTCTTCACATTCACCTTGTAAACAACAGTATCAATTAAAAAATGTCAGTCATTGCAAATGGTTGGGTATCAATACTGGTGTAAAAATCTATCTTGTGAACTAACACTGACACTTGTGTCATCACAAATTGTCTACCACTTTTGTTTAAACACGGTCGATTCGTCTGTCAATTGACAGTGTGTCTACTTAATAATTATATATTGCAAGTAAATAATGGCAGAAGGTAAAATGTCGGTAAGAGTTATTATTTTTTTGCAAATTAAAAAATATTTTTCAGTTGCATAAACACGGTATAATCGCCTGCTATTCATATTTCTTTATAATTTTAATACTAAAGTTCATACCTTACCAAGTTTTATACGGTAAAAAATGGTTCAGAGACACTGTAAAAAAATTGTTAATTAACTTATGCCTAATATAAATTATTATTACACCGACAAACCGTCTGCCTTGTGAAAATTCCTTCATTTCATGCTACGCTGTGCTTGGCAGACAGTAAAAAGTTGATTTTGATTAACCATTTTTTTTGTTAAATAAAAAATGCATGCTTTAGCCAGAACACCAAGTAACCGTCTGCCAATTATTTTTATGTGGGTTGCGTAACCTAGCCTTCTGGTTGCATGAATGGCAGACGATAAAATATTGGTCAAAGATGCTTTTTTTTATGCAAACTAGAGTTAATGTTTGAGCATGTGTAACATGGGAAAACATTCGTTTAACGCATGTTGCTTGTAGGTGTAAATATGTCCCCTGAAAAAAGCAGATGGTAAAAAATGGGGTCAAAATTTCTGTCACGGGCTCCTGGTTTAGTAGGAAAAGAGTCCGCATTCTCTCTTGAAATGACCTGAATAGTAAGAGAGAAGCTCGCGCTCGCTCGTGGAATGACCTGAACATCGTAATCAAAGAAACCTCCTCATGTCTAACCGGCAATGCAACAAACTTGGGAATCATATACTTGATTCATCTTTAAACTTCACTGCCAACGTCAATTTACTTATTAGGCGAGCCTTCTGCCACCTTGAGCTGATTCACGGCAATAGTCACCTACTGGATGAAGTTAGGGAATACACGATATGTGAAACCTTGGTTCTTTCGTATTTCAATTATGAAGACATTATTTACGGCAGTGCCATATCGAAACGCGATACCCAACGGCTTCAACTTGTGCAGAAATGCAATCTGCGCTTGATCTGTGACTAGAGAAAACGTGCTCAACTGAGAAAAAGAGAATCCCATATTTCCGTACTTTGTTTCACAAGATTGGAAGCCAAAATATCTGAAAGTATATATTAGATTTAAATCTAAGATCACACCATCTCAAGATACCACAACTCAGATTCGATGTTATTTTCCGTATATGATCACGCGGCTTCACAACTGGATTTCTGATGAATTTGAAAGATTCAATATTTTAAGTTTCAAGCGAAAAATGTGAAGAAGGCTTCTTGAATATCAGCTGAATTCTATATACTTTAAAAACTTTTCAATTTTAGGTTCTTTCATTATTATATTTAATATGTAAAGGATTTTATCGTTAAGTTTTGCACTCTGACTATAATTATCTTTTTTTTCTATTTGTTTCAATGTTTAGAGAGTAGTAGAGAGTATTTTTGTCTCCCTTGTGGTACCAATAAATGCTGATTCTGCCTTTTGGTACCTTCATCATTTTGTTAATTTACCACTACTAATAAAAACATGAATTATTATTATTATTATTATCTGTTGTTTTTCCTTCAATATTTCGTGAAAACTTGAGTTGTGTTCACATTGATAAGTAATAACTCTCTCAAACAGATCTGTACAAATGAAAAATGTTACTAGTGGGGTACAGAAAGGCTATCGGTCAGCTCAATTGTAAGTTGTTGTATTCTTGTTTAAGGACAAAATATAAACACTACAGAAAAACTCTTAAGGCGCGCTAAGAGAGGTGCCTGTTCGAAAGTAGCTGGAGATTGAATTCGTTTGGAAACGTTTTCTCAGAAAGTTTACTCCACATCCACGCAGTTCTCAAAATGAAAAAGTTTTTGAACAGTGAAGTTCGAGGCGTATTGAGTTAAACCTCAAACATGATGAACAGCCACAGTCCGTCGGGTATTTCTGATGTGTACTGCTCTTAGTGAAAGAAAATGTGCCAAGTCACTTGAACACCTCCCGTGAAAGTATCTACAGAAAGAGAGACGAATCTCCAACGTTTCTTCGATGTTCCAGACTATCAAGGTTGCAAGTGATATTCGTGTCTCCAATCAAGCGAATGGCTCTTTTCTGTAGCAGCTTCAGGTTATGTTTAGAGGCGGAGCCCCATACATGTGAACAATACTCCAAAGAAGGTCTGATCTGAGCTTCATGAAGCATCAAAAGTTGCTGAGGTGTGTACAGTTTTCTGGTTCGAAACAATATTCTTTTGAGGAGCAGCCTTTGCGATTCCAACAACATGATTGTGATAAGACATATTGGTGTTCATTTCAACCCCAAACAAACTTATCGAAGCAGAAAACGGATTTGTCTGTCCTGACATTAATATTTCCGTTTCGGAGATATTTATCTTTTTGGAGGAAACCGATGCCTGGGTTTCTGTATCATTGTATCTAATTCGAAATCACTTCTTGATCCTCATTGATATATGCAACCTCCTGCTGCTGGTGAAGATGTGCATCCTGATATCCAAACGGAATGACGAGTCAAATGTGCTGTCGTTAGCAAAGCAATATATTGTATTCCTGGTTTTTCCCAATAAATTGTTGATATACAATGTCGATGCAGAAAGCGGAATTGTCTGTCCTGACATTTTTATATCCAGTTCGGAGGAATTTATCTTTTTGGAGAACATCGATGTCTGAGTTTTCGTGGAATTGAAGTGAACCTGGTTACTTTTACCCCAATTCAAAATCACCTCTAGAAGATCACAAAGATATGCAACCTCCTGGTGTCGGTGAAGATGGGAATCCTTAGCTGATATCCTGGAATTCAAAGGGAATGTTGAGACAAGTTTGCTGACGTCAGCAAAGCAATATGTTCGACTCTTTTTTTTAATAAGTCGTTGATATACATTAAAAAAAAGGTTCAAGACAAAATGGATCCCTGGGGAATACCACGTCATTGATGGTAAAAGTATTAGAGAGATATCTATCGACGGTCACTTACAGAGAACGTTCTTTCAGGAAGCTGGACCCGATAAGCCATAACATCGAAATTTGGCTAGCAAACCCTCATGCCACACACGGTCAAAGGCTTTGATATCAATCGTAACTACTCTGGACTCTCCATATTTCTCGATTGCGTTATTCCTAATATGGATGACATACGATAGAAGGTCGCCTGTTGGTATTTGTTTCCGAAATCCATATTGATGATCGCTCAAGATGTTGAAGCCTTCCAAATATTTGAGAATGTGGTGGTTTACGGGTTCTTTCATAATTTTTGATATCACTGATAGCAAACCGATTGGTCTATAGTTATTTAAAAGATTTTTCTTGCCCTTTTTGGGAATAGGATAAACCTGAGCAATCTTCCTTCGTGAATAATACCTTCAGCAAGTTAATGAACATATGAGTTTCAGAATAACATTTCTATTGTTGAATTTTTATTATCTTGTACTTGGTGTTTCTAAAAGAGTTTCACTCAGAAACTATTGGTGAATTCACGACTTTTCAACAGTTGTACCTTTCATGACATGAAAACCTTTAAGATTATAAATTTAATATGAACTGCTTTCCATTCAGTCATAGAATTACTTCAGGTTTTCCTTTCACTGAAACTTTGACAATTAGGTTACGACTTCAAAGTAATTAACGTCTCCCTGACTTTCCCTCGAGGCAGGCCGCCCTTCATTGAATTTTGGTGGAATAACAGTTTTGTGATTAAAATCTGCAAAGAAATCGAAATTAACTGAAGCTATATTGACATTGTCAAAAACGCTGAGGACACTTTCTTTGATGGTGAAAAATGATTACCGGGGCATGATAAAACAGGAAGCTAATGGATGTGTCTTTCAGGAAGAATACATTTTCTGTCATTAGATACCGACTTGTCCCTTTGAATGATTGCGAAATGTAGCCATAATTTATCATTATGTTGTCATGAAAAGTGAATTCAGGAAATGTACTCCTTTCATTACAATCGAATAATACTTTTTTCTGAAACTGGGCGAATCGAAACTTGAAAATTTTTTTTTCATATAGAATCAAAATGTTTTACTCAAAATCAGCTTCAAAAAACTACGGATTGAATACCTAGAAGTTTGAAAGTTTTAATAAAAATAGTTGAAATGAAAGTCAAATTGATAGATTTTGGAGTTATCAACCCTTTTGAAAATATGAAAAGAGAGGCTTTTTGTGAGACAATTTGTTTGTTCCGGAGACTCAATCTTGATATCGTGAAAACAGTTATTGAACACAATAAAATATATTCAAAATCCCCATAGGAAAATAATCAACAAAACAGTTTACATTTACATCGTTAGTTAGGTTTATTCGAGACCACGGTTACATAACACAAATAACTACAGTTCCTATTTGATTTCGGTCCGTGGGAGCTTAAAACTATACCCCCATAATCTTATATTTTTCAAAAGTGTTAAACAGTACAACATAATGAAAAATTTATCATATTAGGTATCTCTCAACATTGGATAACTAATAATGGACTTATGAATAATTATTTTCATGAGTATAGTCTGGCGACAGCTTATTGCAGGAATAGCCCATATACGTGGTGGAGGAGTCTGCATACTGATGAAAAACGGTATGCAGATCACTAAAATAATGCCAATTGAAGCTTTGTCTGTTGAATGTCAGTGTGAAATGTGTGGAGTGTCGTGTAGAGTGGGTAACTCGAAAGTAGCCATTATAGTTACATACAGACCACCTAATGGTAATGCTGAAGTCTTCTTTGACTGTATATATAGAGCACTGGAACTCGCCGAAATAGGAAAGAATTTAACCTGAACTTTCTAGCGAAAGATATTAATGTTGAACTGCTAACGGATCTATTCGCATCATTCCAGCTTAAAACTAACTTTCTAGGTCCTACCAGAATATATACTGATTTAAACGGTCATATCAGTCGAACATGCATCGATTATATGACTACTACTCTTCCTCACAATGTATTTAGGTGTCACTTAGTTCAACCAAATATTACTGATCATTCGTCTCATATACTGACAATTCATAATGGAGTAGGGCCAAAGAACGAGATATCACACAAAATAACTATTAGTTAGAGACAGCCTCACCCTGAACACATTTCCGAGTTTAGGAATAGATTGGCCGCTATAAGTTGGTACCCGTCATTGCATAACTTATGATGCTTTTGTGTATTTTCACAAAACTATCTCATGGTGCTTTAAGGTGGCTTGTCCAAAAAAATGCACCACTGTTCGCAGTGTTGGTACCACTACCTATTCTTGGATAACGAATGATATTGTACAGGAAGGCAAATATTTAAGGGAGTTATTTGGACAAGCCAAAATTAACTATAATGCAGCATGTATGAACCGATTAAACAGATGTTTTGTGTATGAACAGATTAAAATTACACAAAAACAAGAAAAAATAATGTACTATACAAATAGAGTAAATAATGCAGCTAATGAAAGTAAAGTAACATGGAAAATAATACGATTGGCTTAAACAGTACTCCCAAACATATTGGGCAACATATGGCCTGTGCCAACAGCCCCATTGCAAATATTACTTATCCCTTCAATAATGACCCAATTACTGAAAATTGAGCCGAGGCTTTGGCTAAATCTTGGTGGTACTCTAGTGCTAGCCCTGAAGTAACACGGTGTCTATTCAAGGCTAATAGTGCTTGTCTGCTATCAGTGCAGATTGTTATGTTTTTGTCTTCGTCTCATATACTGACAATTTATAACGGAGTAGGGCCAAAGAACGAGATATCACACAAAATAACTATCAGTAAAAGACAGCCTCACCCTGAACACATTTCCGAGATCAGGAATAGATTGGCCGCTATAAGTTGGTACTCGTCTTTGCATAACTTATGTATCTCTGATGCTTTTGTGTATTTTCACGAAACTGTCTCATGGTGCTTTAAGGTGGCTTGTCCAAAAAAAAATGCACCACTGTTCGCAGTGAAAGTAAAGAAACATGGAAAATAATACGATTGGCTTAAACAGTACTCCCAAACATATTGGGCAACATATGGCCTGTGCCAACAGCCCCATTGCAAATATTACTCATCCCTTCAATAATGACCCAATTACTGAAGATAAAATCTGTCATACCCTAAGCTCAATGAAAAATAAATTGTCAACAGGTATAGATGATAACTGTCTATAGTAACTATCTATAGTAACTGTTAAACAAATTATTGACGTAATAATCCATCCACTTACTTATCTATTCAACCAATACCCCATTCAAGGTTTTTTCCCAGATCTATTCAAAAAAGCTCTAGTGACCCCGATATATAAAAAGGGAAATAGTAGTGATATCGATAACTATATGCAAATCTCACTGTTATATTCGCTATCTAATCTTCTTGAGAAAGTCGTGGTGAACAGATTAACAGATTACTTGAAAAGTAATGATTCACTCTGCACAAATCAGCATGGTTATAGGAGAAACCCTTCAGTAGAAACAGCATCTCAAAATCTGATCAATTATATTTAAAAAGAAGTCGACTGTAGCCATTTTGTATTCGCGATTTTTTTCGACTTAACCGATATGGTCTCATTAGAATTGCTAATGGAGAAGTTGATGGTGTTCCAACTTCCACAAAACCTAGTCAAGTGGATAGAGTCCAACATGAAAAATCGCAACATGATTGTGGAGTTTCATGATGTTTCATCTAAATCTTTTAGCGTAAACTCAGGTGTTCCCCAGGGATGGGTATTCAGACCCCTATTATTCCTCATTTTCATCAATGATTTGCCAGAAAACTTATCAAATAGTCAAATCACAATGTTTGCTGATTATACGACTATCGCTGTATCAGAATGAGATCTCAAAATATTGATAGAACAAATTAATTGTGCGATTGAAACATTTTCCAAATAGTGTCTATGAGATTATATAACAGAAGAAGCAATATTTTAGATCACATATACGACTCATTTGATATTGATGTTGTAACTGTTGCTAAATTTTTGGGTACAATTTTGAGTGAGCAACTGACGTGGGATTCACATATTGATAATGTATGCTGTAATATGCATTTCTTACAATATTGATGTCTTGGGATATTGCAAAAAACTTCACCAGGATATTTGTATTACTGAAACGATTAGTGAGAATGATATTTGACACGAACTACTCAGAGAGTTGTAGGCCAGTATTCATTAGAGAAATGCTTCTATCAGCTCCCTGCATGTACATATATGAATGTGTGAACTACGCCAGAAAAAACGAGACACTGCTTGAAAAAACGTCATCATGTTATGAATATCCAACGCGTAATAGAAATTTATCATAATGCAGTCAGTCTGCATTTATATAATGCAGTCAGTCTTTACAATGCGCTGCCATCAACTATTACACAAATTAAAACGGATCAGTTACTCTATAGATGCATTAAAAATCTATTACTAGACAAATATTACTACAGTTGCGAAGAATGATTGTAACTGTTGAATGTCACTATATTGTGGGTGTGATCCGTGTATGTCGGATACATAATTATTCTATTGTTAACTGTAAATAATATGACTTGCCATATGTACAATTTGTACCAAACTGGTCAATAAAGAATTTGAATTTTATTGGCTACTTAGTATATTGTAAAATATGTCATTTTCTCTATATCTGGAAATTTCACATGAAACGTTTTTGATAACTTATCTACTTCATCTCAAACTTCTAATGGAAGTTGGGAATCTGGTTGGAAAACTAATGTTGGATGATAATAGTTCGAAAGTGCTTCAGAAACCCTTTCATCAAAGTATTAATTCATGCAAAGGAAGAGTGGAAGGTCTGCTTGAAACAAATATTGTCTTCTCTCAGTGTATTTTGCTTATTATATTTTCCTTTGCATATTTTTTTTTTAATTTGAGAACTGAAATTTTTCGACAGAAGAATCATGAAATACAAATCCATTAACGAATTCAGCTTCTTCCTCCTGCTGTTCATATAAGATGACTTAGGCCTCCTCACTCACAAGCGATTTTGGTGAAATTTGGGACACTGTGAATTGTTGTATTCATTCCACGTACCACTATAAGGGTGTCTGCAATACGCTGTGTAATGCATAATTATAGGCGTTTATGAGTGAGTATTCCAGAGAGACATCCATATTCTGGTAATAGCCTGCCAGATTTTTTGTAACGTAATTCATACGAGTGTTCAATTTCAAGTTGCTATTCAATAAAAGGATGGGACGAATTTACTAATATGTGAAAATATGAACAAAGTGTAATAATTATGAAAACGAGATATCAAAATAATTCAAATGGAAATTTACAAAGTAATCCAGAACGTTATTCTCCAAATGAACTCCTTTTTCAGCTATATGGAAATTCTGTGAGACAAACTATATATAGCCTTGAGTGTCTGCTTCCCAAGTTATTTTGCACATCATATACTCTACTGAAGTATTGATGAATCTATGAATGATACTGAGGAGAATATGATGATGTCGTGAAAATACACAGAGAAACATACACGGAAACATTTTTATGAAGATACTATCTGAAAAAGAACTAAGAGAACTGCTTCAACATAGCAAGTATCGGTTCGCAATAATTCCAGAATAAATAGACCATTCAGAGGACATATTACTCAAGTTTTTTCCCAACACCAAACCGTTATTTTAACACCCCAACACGTGTATTAATGGATATTCAATGCGAAAAATATAACAAAGAACAGAAATAGTTCTCTTCATGTAAATGTGAGGTACTGGATGGCAGGAGGTGAGCATCATAAACATTCAACAAAGAACCTGTAGAAAGTAGTACAGAGAACGAAATTGTTGGAATTGATGTCATGAAAAGATATACCATAACACGCAGTGCACTCATGAGTATGCAATACTTCCTGGAATCTTTGAATAAATGGACAAGTCAGACGACTCTTGACTAAAAGAATAAAACTGCCGTAATAAAGCAACTCGAATTGGTTAGAACCTCAGCGTTGTGAACCTATCTGGAACAAAAAAATTAATTACTCAAAATCATTACGAATATAAAATTCATGAATTGACTACATTGTGTAGTAATCCTGTGAATGATTTCTGATTCAATTCCATAACGGAACACAAACTGAATAGAAAAAAGTGTTTTTTATAGTTCAGTGTTCATATAAAAGTATTTGCTTCGAAATTATTTTTATTTTTTGGTAAAGAAACTTTTTGGCTTTCTACTACTTCATCTCGATACAAAAAAGATGAGGAAATCTTTCAAAGAAAGGAAGGAAGTAATCAATTTGAAAATGAGTAACTCTATACATGGATGTGTAGATTATGCAAAGAAATAACTTTATGTATAAAGATTGAGAAGCCAAACCTTTTCTTTCCCAAAAATTATTCTTTCCTAAAAATATATCTCTTTCAATTCGAACAATATTTCTATGACTGGGATTCATTCAAATAAGCGAATGAATGTCATTACGTACTGTCATCAATGACAAAAGTATATCAAACTCATTCGTGTCAAAATAAAGACAAGTTCAAAGTGTGATATTCAATGCAATGTGAACAACGAATGTTAAAGCAAATGGAAATAATGACCATGTCATGCATATAGCAGCTGCGCGAGTTATTCCAATAAATCCCAATTGAAGTCCATGATGAAGACTATTTTCAAGATCGCCATAAAGAAATGATTGTTTATATGTGCATGACAATTGAGAACCTACTTGAAAAACCATAATTTTGTGGAACAATATGAACACACATGAAGAAACTTTTTATAACGAAACACGTACTGCGGTTTTGAAGAACTGTTCATTAAAAATGTCACAATGAAGAAATACTTGAATATATCATTTACTTCATGATTAAAAATTATTTTATCAAATTGTCGCCTTAGGCCACATTTATTTAACATTTATGTAAACAGCTCAATGCCAGTTAGTACTGAAGGGGCTCATAAGTTTTGCAACTTCATTCTACTGACTGTATCACATATTATCATTACATCATCAGAAAAATGCTATACTGCACGAACAATTAACATAGTTGTTAGAAAGTAAAGACACTGTCAATATTATAATCTTGAAGAAATATTCAACTTATCTCCAGGTACTACGTTGATGAATTTCTCAGTTTTCTCAAAAACATCAATTTCCATTTGCTCTTCTTCAATGAAGTCCCAGATACCATACACTTGTGTCAGCATTTTCTCCAATCCTCGAAGCAGTTATGATATGTACTTTTTGGTATGTTCTTGAGCTCTCTCACCGATTCAGTTTTCAGCTCCTCAATCGTCGAAAAACGCCATCCTTTCATGGGTCTCTTCAATCTTGGGAACAGCAAAACGTCGCAGGGGACCAAGTCTGACGAATACGGTAGCTGAGGCATGATTACGGTGTTGTTTTTGGCCAAAATATTACGAAAAAGCAACGACAAGTGAGCAGTTGCATTTTCTTGATTCAAAAGCCATGAATTGTTTTTTGACAATACCGGAGGTTTATTTCGTATTTCTTCTCACAAATGGCGCATAACTTCAAGATAATACTCCTTATTGACCGTACGACAATGTGGCAAGAACTTCTGATGCATTAAGGTAGGTAGGTAGGTAGGTCTAAAATGAGTGGGTTTATTCGAGTTTCCACCGCAACCCACAAGGGTTTATTGTGGCTTACACCTACTCACACTCGGTCAAATAAACCCAGCTTCTTAACGAAGCCGATTAGTTTGTATGGTGAGTGGTCTTTCAGGTCAGATGGTGAGAGTACGGATCTGCCGAATTCTGAGAACCTGATTGGGTCCCCAGCGGGGAAGGCACGAAGTATGCTCTGCTGTTTCATCATTTTCCAGACAGAGGCAACACACACTGTCTTCCGACAGTCCAAGTCTTTGCATATGATGATTCAAATGACAGTGACCTGTAAGAAGGCCTGTTAGACATCGTAGTTCATCCCTACTGTAGTCCAACAAATGTTTGGTATCAAGCTTCGAAGGGTGCATAAATGCCTTGGAGTGAGCAATCCAGGAAGATTCTGCCAGAGGTCCATAAATCTTCTTACCATCCAGGTGTTCAGAATTTGTTTGTCAAAGCCCAAAGCGATACCAATGACAGGTTCTGGTCCGATGAAGCCGCTTGCAGCAGCCTCCTTTGCAAGAGAGTCAGCAGCTTCATTGCCTTCCAGGCCAGTATGGCCAGGAATCCAGACCAGAGACAATCTGTTAAGTCTTCCTATCGAGCAGAGTCGTTTTTGCTACCAATTTAGACGTTGCTCGGTAGGAGCCAAGAGCTTTCAACGCCGCTTGACTGTCCGAGAATAGTTTTATTGACTTGTGAGTGATGTTGGATTTATCCAATCTCTCCGCACACAATTCAATAGCGTAAATTTCCGCTTGAACTACAGTCGCATAAGTTCCTAGGCAGGTAGATAACTCTGTCCTGGGTCTGCGACTAAAAACACCTGCACCAGAACCGAAAGGTGTTTTTGATCCATCTGTAATCTGATCTTAATATTTCTTTTTCCCGGAAGATCCAGTCCTCTCTACTCGGGAATAGTACTTTATAAGGCAGTTCGTAGTTGACAGTTGGAGGCATAAAGTCAGAGGTCATTCCCAGAATGCTGTCCCAGAAGTCAGAGGTCATTCCCAGAATGCTGTGACTTCCAATGACAACCAACCAATCAACTTATGCATTATGACACGGTAATCGAAGAACACGTTGAGCAAAACCTTGATATTTGCTTGAGCTTGGCGTACTTTTTGGCCTTGACTCCCTGCACTCGATTACATGACCATATACCCATGATTCGTCACCAGTTATGACCCTTTTAAACAAATCCGCATCGTCCTTGATGTCATTCAACAATTCCCGAGCGATAAACATGCGACGGTTTCTTTGATCAAAATTTAGCAATTTTGGAACACACTTCATGTCCAAAATCTCCAAAAAAATTGGATGACATGAGTCAGCCGATATAATGACATCCTCAGCAACTTCTCTAGTAGTGACTAGATGATTCTCCATAACAATTTCGTCAGTTGTTTATGTACTGGGATGTCCAGGGCGAGCGTCGTCAATCGCATCTTCTCGACCTTCTGTGAATAGCTTGTACCACTTGTAAACATTTTTCTGACTCAGAGTACAATCACCGTATACCACTGTCAACATTTCATGTGTTTTTGATCACTATATTTCATTTTTCTACACAAAATTTTATGCAAATTCTTTCATTTTTCTATATTATTGTTTCCTTAGCTG
>NW_019291299.1:70148-84074 GCF_000500325.1 Leptinotarsa decemlineata
AATCTGATCCTTTATTCTTCACGAGCGGCCTTATATATGGGGCTCATATTTGGTGAAGGTACTTAACGAGTACAAGGTATCCCCCGTATATTAATCTGCCGCGCTTTAGTAAATCCCGACATCCCCGCTTGGGCTCCCTATTATATATACATCAATCATTTTCCCATTCACTTCGTTGAAGATTTCGTTCAAAATTTGTGTTGATGAATCAACAGTCTAATACTCATCGAATCAATAACTATTAAGATATTACGAATTGTATGGTTTCCACACAAATAATGTAATGAAATTTGTTATTTTCGATTAGCAGAATCACGAAACAAAATTATCTTCTCCATCGTTGATAAAAAATAGTTTCAACAAGTACCCGTAAACTTCGTTCACAGCTTGCGGATATTGTTGGAATTGTGGAGTGAATCCGCAGAGCAATACAAATATTGCTCCCGGCATTCTGCTGATCAGTTGTTATAAATACAAGAGCATTAATTTATTTCCCAATAATTCATTTGAACTCGGTATTTCATTATTCTCGAAATTCGTAGTCTTATTGAATATAGTTGAACATATTTGAAATATCTGCTACATAATTCATCAACGATTTGTATTTTCATTTCAAGCCGCTTTGAGAACATCTCTTCATCACACAGAAATGTACATCTCTTGAGTGAATATTACAGTATATATCGAAAAAATATTATATACCTTTTTTGATATCAACAAATCACAGGAAGGAAAGTACTAAATATAAATGAGTTTTACACCCACTTCGACTCATCAACACAAACTTTTATCAAACAAATCAAAACATGTCAAAACTTTCGAATATTGTTGGAAATGACTGTTTTCTTTGACCTGCATATTTACTGTTTGCTTCTCTCATATATTCATTATTTTTGTTTATATTCAGTGTCACTATTCAGTGTCACTATTTTGCGGGTTTGCAGGCCGTCTATTGTTGCGGCACGAATGGCTAGCTTCTTCAGAGGTTTATATATACATCCTGATGACTGTTATAGTGAAATTTTGCACATGCGTGAATAATTGACAATTTTTTTTTGATCTGCGAATGATTTTGTCCTGACATAGTAAGTGATATAGAAAGTTTATTGTTGCTTAGTTGTTTCGAAATCGATTTTGACCCTACGAGTACTGAATTTTAACGCAAACTTTGAATTTTGTTTTTTCTTTGTAATTTCCCTATTCAAGTCTCATTTTCAAATAATGGTTCCAAATAAGGAGCTACGAAAATGATAAATTCTTTATAATGTAGAAATAATAATGAAAAACCTAATATTCAATATGAATACATCCATTTCATTCATTTTGACTTTCTTATCATTTCTGTAGCTTCTTATTGAGAACCAGTCATTGAAAAACGGACTTTAATATGAAAATTACAAAAAAATTCAAATATCGAAAATTCCAGGTTGAAATTCGCTATATACAGTCAAACTTGATTTCTTAGCAACTATTTCGAATAAGTTATTTCTGTATTTCGGGAATTCACTATTTTCGCGAGATCGCGGTAGGATGAGTTTAAGGCTGTCACTCAGGCCAAGTATGAAATGCGGCCTATGAAGGTTTACGCCTGTACCAAAAATTAAATCTCTTCTAAATTCTAAATGATTAAAATACAAAAGTGTCTTCATCTTGAGTTTGTCACACTGTATATAATCTGATTTTTTTTCGAAAAAAAAAATACTCAATATAAGTTTTCCTTGGACTACTAGATCATTGCCAATATCAGAGGTTGGTGATGAAGTTTTTGGGATCAGCTATGGTTCATGCTGAGAGTAAGAATAATTGCTTTCAATCGAGTGATTAGCACATCTGTAATCAAATTACCGGACTCCTTGGGAATATCGAAAAATACAGAGGTTAACACATTTTCAATATCTCTGCAAATGAAGAAGAAACAAGACAAAAAAATATAAATATGTAGAACAGACTGCGCAACGAAATCACCAACTGCTGCACAAAATGATAAAATTTCTTTCAGCAATTGATTGATTTAGACTGGTAATGTGATTTAGCATTTTTATCAGATTTTACTGGAAAACTGAGCACATTGAATCTGAAACTACAAGGCAAGAATGAAACTGTAACAGAAATGATGAGTTCTAGTGCAGCAAATAACGTCAAACAGCTTATGTGATAGTTGACAGAGAAAAGGAAAAATTTAACAATTTGAAAACATCAAGGATCATTTGAAAAACATACTACCTACAATTTCATTCCTGTCAAGTCCACGCAGAAATTAAGGCAGTTATATCAGACTTCGAAGTTCGCTTTAGTGATTTCAAAAAACTGAAAAGTTGGTGAAATGAATCAGTTATTCATTTAATAATTACATTGATCATAGTAATATCTATGAAATGGCTACAAAATTTGTAGATACATTTCAAAACAAAATTATAACTCTGCGCTCTGTTCATGTTTCTAAAAGCAAGGTTTCTCGGGTCTAGATTTCTAGACATTGGTTAACAGCGATAAATATCCAAATTTGAAGAAATAATTTTCACATATAGTCAGTGGGCTTACTTGAAGACTGGCTATAACTCAAATCATCTAAAGGAACAATTCGTTCAGGCAAGTATCAATTCCCCATACTGTAGGTCAATAGACTGACACCTATTGGAAAACAACTACTCCCCTGGCTAATACAACGACGGGCGTTGGATTATATCGGACAGGTGTCAGTGCAGGATTCTTCACTGAAATTATTCCTGAATATGCTGTTGGCGATACAACTACCACAATATATTTTCAATTATTGTAACACACTTGCTGAGTGTTTTTAGGCTGTTTGGCCACTCGTCAGTGCAAGGTAGTATCTATCATCAACAAAAGGTCGATGATTTTTGATAAGAGAAAAATGAATTCCTTCAGATTATCATGAACGAGATAACCAACCGCATATCCGAAATTTGCCCAAAGGAAAGAAAACTTTTCACATAGTTATAGTCAGTCATTGGGCATACTTGAAGACTGGCTATAAATTAAATCATCTAAAAGAGTAATTCGTTCAAGTCAGTCTCAACTCCCCAACACTGGATATATAACCTTCGTGGTATTAGACAGGGTAGTAGTTGTTTTCTGATAGGTGTCAGTCCATCAACCTACAGTGTAGGGATTTGAGACTGGCCTTAACGAATTGTTCCTTCCTTGAAAAAATATGTTGAACAACTGTATTGATGTTTTGGTTCAACATATTCATGTCAGTCATCATTTTTCTATTTGCAACAAACAAAAAATAAATACCATTCTTGCTTGACAAACGCTCAAACATTGGATTCTATAAGGTTGGAAATTTCCGATTCTGTTTCATGTTTTCCCTCTAAATAAAAAAAAATACTACAATCTGTTGTGTCAGTAATTCGTGGAGTATGAGGGTGCTTAATTATTTCACCTGAAATTTTGGAATTCAAATCAAGGATGGATCAGACTTCGGATAACTCAATAAAAGTTCATTCTATAATATTGGTACAGTGAAGGTTTCAGTAGTTGTTTATTATACAGGGTGTAACATGAGTACGTTAAAATTTTCAAGTGACATATTCATGAGACAAATTCAAGAAAAAAGTCTATATAAACTTTTGTCCGGAAATGATTCGTTTTGGTGATACAGGGTGTCGTTGTGTTCATATTTTAAAAATAACTTTTGCAAAAGTTATTTGCTGAAATTTGGTACCCGGTTTTTTTGACGTAGGAAATCATATGACATATGACATCCAGAATGTTCCGAAACTGACAACTTCCCATCCGCTACTAATCAGAATTTTCAACAGCAGTTACCTTAAAAATCTGTTATTGTTAGTTTATTTTGAAATAAGACGGTTGTGTCAGTCACTGAGAAGCCAAAAGTTCTATCATCATCTACTTTATTATGAATTTCACTAGTTCGGACTTCCATTGTCTGATATTATATAATATGATTCGAAATCCCTGAAAGAACTTAGTGGGAGATGGTTTAGTGGGAGATGACTGTTTGGCGGGAGTTGGTGATTTTTCGCTTGATGATGGGTTTCCATATGTTGCGCATCTCTATGCTAGCTTGGCTACATACATTGTTGGACAACATGTATGCGGCTTCTTTGAATTTCCTCCTAAACCAATGTTTGACCTGTGTATGACCTCAGCTTGGAACTACTCAATGTTATGTTGATGAGTCCAAACATGCTCTGCTATTCCTGATTTGCTGATTTCCCCTCGCTGTCTGTGTTTCTTGTGTTCGGCAATGGCCTCTTAGTTTCATCGATATAGAAGGCCCGCGTTTGGAGGCCTGGCTTTTGTGAGGCTGTTATGGATATTGTTCCCGGATCTGAAGCAGGTTCTGATGTTGTACTTGGATCCAAATCTTCTTATCCTTTCCGATAATCTTCTGATGTAGGGGAGTGCAAGCACTGGTTGTGACGGCATCTCTTCCTTGCGAGGCTCCTGTTGTCTAGAATTCGGCTAAACATTCTATTCCATTATCGATTTGGAGTAGCCATTCCGTTGAAGATCATTTTTGATGATGTCTAGCTCCTTCTCGAGACCTTCCTTCATATAACAGAGCCTGAAAGCCCGAAACACACAACGAGGGGAAACCAGCAAATCAGGAATATCAGAGCATGTTTGGACCCATCAACATAACATCGAGTGGTCCCAAGCTAAGATCATACACAGAGAGGAACATTGGTTTAGGAGAAAATTCAAAGAAGCCGCATACATGTTNTGTGAATAGGTGTGAGCCACAATAAACCTTTGCGGGTTGGGGTGGAGGGTCGAATAGACCCATTCACTCTGTACCTAACCTAACCCAACTTAAACAAAATCAATAATTAAAATATATTATTTTCACAAAACTACTAGTGACAATTTCGAAATTCAAAGTCTCCTGTGAAGACGAATTCGAAGACTCACCTTCGCTTTGGGGTTAAAGTTTCGGAGCCACATCTGCTGGAAAAATGTGTCAGGGGGGAGGGGACTTTTGACTAGCACTGTATAATATCAGACCATGGAAGTCCGAACTGGTGAAATTCATCTTGAAACATTGTCAATCACCTTCAAACAAATCTACTTTATTAGTTGACGTTGTTTGCTCGATTAGAACTGTTCAAAAATAACAAAGATTGAGTAAAAAAAACGTTGACATATATCTGAGAAAATGTTTAGGTCGCGTGGTATTCGCAAAGATTATATTCTGAAATATTCCCAGCTGAATACATAGATATAAGAACAAAATATCTATTCTTGAATCGAATCGAATTTATTACCTGAGTAACAAGGAATACATGGACTGAGTACGTAAATCACTATACAGGGGTGCGCAAAAGTCCGTAATATAATCATTATCTTTTTAACCAGTATTTTAGGAAGAAAACGCTGAAACACGTCAGTTAATTTCACGTTGTACGCGTTTTTTGGCGATAAAATGATTTTTTTTTCAACCCCTTAGCTGCAACTCTCCCCAACTTTTGTTTTCAAATGCAAACCTATATCGTGTATGGGCTCATTGAAAAGCTCGTAAAAAATGAATTTTGACCATACCCTTCTTTTTTTTGTGGTTACAACGAAAAAACTCTTTTGAAAAGTTACTAATACCTAATTTAGTGCTATCTACGGGTGAATTAACGTAACAGTTGCTGAAATTGGCCTCCACCCTCTACTTGGCAGGCTCCTAGGCGATGGAAAAACCCGTCTACGGAATTCCGAATGGCCTCAGCCGGTATGTTATGTGATTCCACTCTAATTCTGCTTTTTAGATCTTTAATATCAGCCGGCCTATTTTGATAAACCTGATCTTTCATATATCCCCAATAAAAATAATCTAATTGCGTTAAGTCTGGGGATCTTGGCGGCCATTCAATTGTACCACGTCGTCCAATCCAGCGTCCTGCAAATATGTCATCGAGATATTCTCTGACATTAATACCAAANCAATAAACATAAGAATTGAAAGATCATATTTTTGTGAAGTGAATTAATTAAGGACAAACCGATGCCTATATTTTATGTTATACTAGGAACCGTATTCATAGTTAAGAAGAATTGAATGATTGATGTGTTGCCTGTTCACATTCAATTCTTCCCACCGAAGTTCTTGCAAGAATCGGCTCATTATATCGTTGAGTAGAACATTAAGACTCAGTGACCTTGAAGTTTTTTTTTATCGTGATTTATCATATCCACATATATATATTAGGTCACACCCTGGGTATTAGTTTAGGATTGAATATTGTAGTTATCTCTTGTATAGTTTAGTGATTTTTGTAATAAAAGCCGGCCAAATCACTTGGCGCCCATTTTGATTAGAAATCTTTTATTTTATTGGTAATAACATCTTTGATCCACGGCCCTGTTGAATGTTTCGAGTTGGTAACTAAACCGACCGTACTTAAACCAAAACAAAAAGTAACTACGTTATATCTGGAAATTAATAAACCTACGGGTAAACGTAATACTTCTTCAAAGTAGTCCCAGATACCATACAGCATTTTCTCCAATCCTCGAAGCAGTTATGATATGTACTTTTTGGTATGTCCTTGAGCTCTCGCAGCGATTCAGTTTTCAGCTCCTCAATCGTCGAAAAACGCCATCCTTTCATGGGACTCTTCAATCTTGGTAACAGCAAAACGTCGCAGGGGACCAAGTCTGACAAATACGGTAGCTGAGGCATGATTACGGTGTTGTTTTTGGCCAAAATATTACGAAAAAGCAACGACAAGTGAGCAGTTGCATTTTCTTGATCCAAAAGCCATGAATTGTTTTTTGACAATACCTGAGGTTTCTTTCGTATTTCTTCTCACAAATGGCGCATAACTTCAAGATAATACTCCTTATTGACCGTACGACCATGTGGCAAGAACTTCTGATGCACTAAGGTAGGTAGGTAGGTCTAAAGTGAGTGGGTTTATTCGAGTTTCCACCGCAACCCACAAGGGTTTATTGTGGCTTACACCTATTCACACTTGGTCAAATAAACCCATCTTCTTAACGAAGCCGATTAGTTTGTATGGTGAGTGGTCTTTCAGGTCGGATGGTGAGAGTTCGTATCTGCCGAACTCTAAGAACCTGATTGGGTCCCCAGCGGGGAAGGAACGAAGAATGCTCTGCTGTTTCATCACTTTCCAGACAGAGGCGACACACACTGTCTTCCGACAGTCCAAGTATTTGCATATGATGATTCAAATGACAGTGACCTGTAAGAAGGCCTGTTAGACATCGTAGTTCATCCCTACTGTAGTCCAACAAATGTTTGGTATCAACAGAGTCGGCACCAGAGTCACCCGACTTACTTGACGCGACTGTACGTCGCGTATTCTTCTCGATTTCTTTAGGGAAAAACACAAGCACTACAGTAAAATCCTCAAGTAGTTCTAAGAGCAGTACCTGTATTAAAGATGCGATTCACTGGAGATTAAATCCATTTGAAAAAACGTTGTCAGGAAGTTTATTCCACCTGACGCCGTTCTCCAAATAAAAGAGTTCCCAAACAATGGAGTTCGAGGTATACTGAGTTGAACCTCAGAACGATGAGCAGCCACAGTCCGTTGGGTATTTCTGATATGTACCGCTCTTGGTGGTATCAAATGTGTCAAGTCACTTGAACACTTTCCGTGAAAGTATCTGTAGAAGAAAAACAAATCTCTAACTCTTCTTCGATGTTCCGGACTATCAAGGATGCAAGTGATGTTTGCATCTCCAATCAGGCGAATTGCTCTTTTATGGATAGAACTTAGCAGCTTCAGGGTATGCTTAGGGGTGGAACTCCATTCATGAGAACAGTACTCCAAAGAAGGTCTGATCTGGGCTTTATGAAGCATCAAAATTTGCTAAGGTGTGTATAGTTTTCTGTTTCAGAACAGTGTTCAAGCTTTTGATAAGCAGCCTTTGCAATTTCAGCGACATGATTGTGCCAAGACATATTGGTGTCCATTTGAACCCCCAACAAACTTATCGAAGTAGAAAGCGAAATTGTCTGTCCGATGCCGGGCTTTTTGTGGTATTGAATTGAACCTGTTTACTTTCACCCAATTCCTCATTGAAATATGCAACCTCCTGCTGCCGGTGAAGATGTGCTGTCGTCAATGAAATTGCTACTAATCAAACTAATGTTTCAATTTGAAATAGTATGCTTCGATTAGAATATTGAGACTTCTGAATGTCGTGAATTGACGGTTTTTTCGTGAGGTTATGTGAATCAGTGAAGTGTGACAATTTGTTTTTCTTTTCGGTCTATTGTAATTTTTCGTTACATGGCTGGGTTTCATTTGATTCACATATTTATATGAGTTGTCTTAGTACACTAGGGGGCTAGTCACTTTTATAATCATTATATCTAATCAAAACTGTAAAACCAAGTTCTTAAAATTTAGTCACAATAATATTTGAATTTTTTTTCAATTGGTTCAATTTGGACAGTGACAGTGATTGAAACTGTGAGAATGTTGCATAACTAGGCCCCAAGAGTAACGTATGATTCAAGAATGGTGACAGATTGTAACTCCATCGCTCCTTAAAGAAGCGTTTTATCGCTGTAAAACTTTGTTTTGGTTTTTGTAGCCTAGCTTTCAATTTTTTTTATCATTTCATCAGTTTGAAGAAAATTATCGCTAAAGAACTTTAAAAAAACCTGTTTAATGAAGGAGATACTTTCAACTTCGGTATTTCAGCCTCCAAGTAAGGGTGACATATATCCCAAAAATGGCATGAGAGGTCGAGTGAGCCATCGTTTTATAGTTATTGCCATTCTCCTCAAAATTACGATCGAACATGTTAATTTGTTTACGTATCCTTCCTATACTATGTAGTTTATGAAATGTTCAAATGAATGACCACCTGCAGTCATAAAGTGATAACGATTTTGCGATAGAATAAGGAGTGAGAGAAGATGTCATCGTCCCTACTTGTGGTATCAATGTTTTCATCTGTTGAAAGAGCGCTGTTATGAATTGTGTTATAGGAGCCCGTTGTTTTTGGGCTGCCTTGTTAAAGCTGCAGTGAAAGACAGAGGACTAATCTTGTTCGGCGGTCGATGTTGAAGCTCAACTTTGAAACTTTAATAAAATTTGGTATTATTATTCAATATAGTTGCCTTCGAAGGTGATACAACGACTATAGCGGCCACACAATGTTTCGAAACCATTTTTAGAGCACGATCTGTCTTTAGCCTCAAAATAGGCCTCAGCTTTGACAATTACCACTCAATCGGTGATGAATTTATTTCCAGTGAGCATTCTCTTGAGGTGGGCCAGATCTGGAGAATACGGTGGATGCGGAAGCAATTCGAAGACTTACTTAGGCAATTTCGTCATTATTTTTATTGATTTGTGACACGTTGTATTCTCTTGATGAAACAGCACTTTCTTTTTCTTTGAATGGGGCCGTTTTTTGCAATTTCGTCCTTCAAATGCTCCAATAACGCTATGTTATAGTTTTTATTGATGATTTCTCCCTTTTCAATATAATGGAAGAATACCATGCGCATCCCATAATACTGATACCATAACCTTATCAGCCGTCTTTGCATGCTTTGGAATTGGTTCAACATGTGCAGTTCACTCAGATAACAATCGTTTTTGATTCTGGTGTGAAATGATAAAGACATGTTCCATTCATTGTCACATATCAATACATGAGTTCGGGTTTTTCATAGTGAAACATCTTCAAACACTGCTCATGATCATCAATTCGTTGTTGTTTTTGATCGAATGTGAGCTCACATGACACCTACTTTGAACAGAGCTTTCCCATACCCAAATATTAATGCATGATATGTCCAACATAGCTGAAGTTATCTCGATTAACTTCAGTTTACGGTCATCCAAAATTATTTTGGACACTTCTTTGATGTACACGTATCTTTTGAAGGTTAGGGTTAACTGAAAATCATTTTGATTCAATACTAGTAGCGCCCTCTACGTATTAGTCTACGAACTTTTCAGTCCATCGTATACTTAGGTGTGCCCTTCAAGAAACAGTTATGTTCGGCAATACATTTGTAGTTCAGCCTAGCACCTCTGATGAGACCAGTGGCGGGTTGGAACAGCTCTATCCAGTATTGGATAACAATAGCGTTGTTTTTTTGGTTCTAGTTTCAATTGAAAACGTCTTCTTCGTAGTGATTCCAGAGAGAGAATACGTCATCATCATAATTTTCCACATAATTGGGCCATTCTGGTGAGCTCCGAAGTATGTTTTCTCAAAGTTTCTTATAAAATGAATACAGTTATTTAGATCGGTACACATGACACTTGACTTTTGGATGCTTTCGAAAGTCTGGAAACAGCGAAGAGTGGCATGAGAACTTTGAACAGTAACAAAAGTTCCTTCTCCAACATCTCATTGTTCACTTTCAGTTGAATCACTCTGTTGAAAATTAAGGGAGGTCAAGAGTTGAAAATTAGTCAAGTTCATCTCCTAAGGACATCAACTTGGGTGATGAAACTAGCTCCGAGAAAAGTGTTGCGGTTCCATTGTAGTACTGGTTTTAGATTTAATCTACGCTAGAGGTTCCAGTTCTATCGATCGTCAGCTCTCCTCTCATCAACATTTAGCTAAATAGTAAGAGAGCAGAGAGGCTAGATGGACTGCATATAGACTTGTGCACAATGCCAATTGCACACATCAATTTAATGCAGAGTGCAACAGACTATTGGTTGACAATGGAAGTCACAGCAATCTGGAAATAACCTCTGACTGCATGTCTCCAACTATCAACTATGAACTGCCTTATGAAGTACTGTTCTCGAGTAGAGAGGGCTGGATCCTCCGGGAGAAGGAAATGTTAAGAGCAGATAGTTGTTGATTCGCAGACCTGTTGGGGTATGTCCTGGATCTGCGACCTAGGACCTGCGACCAACCTGCCTTGGAACCCATGCGACTGTATTTCAAGCGGAAATTTACGATATTGAATTGTGTGCGGAGACATTGGAAGAATCCAACTTCATACACAAGTCAATAAAAATATCCTCGGATAGTCAAGCAGCGTTGAAAGCTCTTGGCTCCTACCGAGCAACGTCTGAATTGGTAGCAAATTGCCAAAAACGACTCTACTGAATAGGAAGACTTAACATATTGTATCTGGTCTGGATTCCTGGCCATACTGGCCTGGAAGGCAATGAAGCTGCTGACTCTCTTGCAAAGGAGGCTGCTGCAAGCGGCTTCATCGGACCAGAAAACCATTAATTAACTCATAACTTCAAGATATATATCTCAGACGAAAGTTGAGTTCAGAACACGTGTCTCTTGTTCGAAATTAATAAAGCCGTGAAGCGTACTTCCATGACAGCAGCGTTCACTGACAGGGCAAAATGCCGTCTCATGAAGTTGACTCACCGTGGGTGTTGAAAAATCCGCTAGTATACAGGCTGACTTACTGTGGATGGCACATTAGATGTTTCTGGTGATTCAGACAACGGATCACTTTTAAAATCTAACGGAGAGCACATTTGGACATTTCCTACCCAACTGAAAGTTTTTCGACAACGCGGTGTTGCCATTTCCATGAGAACGTAGTAGCATTTTTTATTTTTCAAATAGATCATCCTGTATATAATATCACTTTTGGAATCTACAAAAATCATCCGACAACGTTTTTTTGATATTCTCCTCTACCTAACTGTTACCGTTATCGGTATCTTTGACTTAAGGAATACTATGATACCAAAATTTAGTTTGAAGTTGAGTGATACTTGGAGGCTTTTCGCACTTCAGCGTAATCCCCTTTACTTCAATACAGAGTGGTAAAAAAGAAGCATTTATTTTATTCGCTTGAAAAAGTGACTGAAAGTTGATTTTTTCGATTGAAATACTCTGTGTCATTACAAATTCAAAAAGTTGTCAAAATTTGCTTTCTTTCTATGTATTATGCGTATACCTAACTTGTCAAGTTTCGGACTTATGAGCATTTATTTGTGAAAATGTCCCTTCAGAATGGTTCTCCCATTCGGCATTTTGTGAGCGGGTAATGATTACTATTCGACAGTAACGTTGTAAAATTCTCCTGAAAATACTAACATTTTCGTCACCTTCACCTATTCAATGAGGTCAAATAGAATCAATCGTAGACAAATACAATTCGGTGCATCTTGCGGAAGTCACTCACTTAACACTCGCTCATTCACCTCTGTTTCTTCGTCCTGGTAAGTCCTAGTAAGCCAAAATTTTGTAAATACGTTCTTCTTAGGTATTGTATGCCCATATAGAAGAATTTTCAATTAGTCCAATTGAGGCTAAAAGGAGGCGGTTACGTATGAAAATTACCTTTTCATCACTGTTTCCCTGTACCACTATGATTTCAGGAGGCTGAAATTTTGTATGTGCAATACGAAAGGATGTTTCAATATGCCAATTGGGGAATCCCCCTATGGGGGTGAAAGGGGGGTGTTTACATATTAAAATTACTTTTTCATCACTGTTTCTCTGTACCGCTATATTTTCAGAGGCTGAAATTTTATATGTAGGTTCGTTTTATGTTGTAAATGTGCGATACGGAAGGATTTTCAAATATTCCCACTACCGTTGGGGTGAAAGTGGCGCAATTACATATGAAAATTACCTTTTCATCACTGTTTCTCTGTACCGCTATGATTTCAGGAGGCTGAAATTTTGTATGTGCATTACGAAAGGATGTTTCAATATGCCAATTGGGGAATCCCCCTGTGGGGGTGAAAGGGGGGTATTTACATATGAAAATTACCTTTTCATCACTGTTTCTCTGTACCGCTATATTTTCAGAGGCTGAAAATTTTATATGTAGGTTCGTTTTATGTTGTAGATGTGCGATACGGAAGGATTTTCGAATATTCCCACTGCCCTTCCGTGGGGGTGAAAGGGGCGCAATTACATATTGAAATTACCTTTTCATTACTGTTTCTCTGTACCGCTATGATTTCAGGAGGCTGAAATTTTGTATGTGCAATACGAAAGGATGTTTCAATATGCCAATTGGGGAATCCCCCTGTGGGGGTGAAAGGGGGGTGTTTGCATATGAAAATTACCTTTTCATCACTGTTTTTCGGTACTGCTATATATCGGAGTCTGAAATGTTTTATGTAGGTTCGTTTTTTGTTGTAAATGTTCCGCGGGGGAAGAAGGCGCATCTATAAAACAACATCATCTTTTCAACACTGTTTCTTCTTGCCCTTAAATTTCCGGTGTGTGAATTTATATTTAGTATCAGCATGACACCCGTGCGGAGCCGGGTTAAGTTGGTGAAATTAATCAGATTTTCGTTTAATTATTACATTGATCATAGTAATATCTATGAAATGGCTACAAAATTTGCAAATACATTTCAAAACTAAATTATTACTCTGCGCTGCGACATGTTTCTAAAAGCAAGGTCATCCTCGAGTCTAGATTTCTAGACATTGGTTAACAGCGATAAATATCCAAATATGAAGAAATAATTTTCACATATAGTCAGTGGGCTTATTTGAAGACTGTCTATAAATCAAATCATCTGAAGGAACAATTCGTTCAGGCAAGTCTCAACTCCCTACACTGTAGGTTAATAGACTGACACCTATTAGAAAATAACTACTTTCCTGGCTAATACCACGAAGGACATTGGATTATATCGGACAGGTGTCAGTGCAGGAATCAATTCAATTATCGGAACACACGAACACACTTGCAGAGTGGTTTCGGGCTGCTTGGCTACTCGTCAGTGCAAGGTAGTCAAGTATAGTCATTGGCTATACTTGAAGACTGGCTATAAATTAAATCATCCAAAGGAAGAATATTATAATAGTGGTCTGCTAGATTGAATTGTTCATCTATTCCGAACCTTCGAAAGAGTTTGTTGCTTCATTTAGGATTTCAAAAAGAATGTAATTGGAAGATCACACAGGGTTCCGTCAGTAAACAGTAGATCTTGGGTCTAATCTAGTCGGCCACCCCTGCCTTAGCAGATATCGCAAAATAAAAAGGCTCGCG